>CM053027.1:363969376-364043584 GCA_028564925.1 Lithobates sylvaticus
GAGCATCCAGATGGCACTTCGCCGTCTATGGGTTGGATGGGCATTTCATTCTACCCACACATCCCATGCTAGAGGTGTCTCAATTTTGATCGCTAAATCAGTACATTTTGAATTATGTGAGCTGTCCACTGACATGCAGGGACGATACATATTCCTTCTGGCTAAGCTATATGGCGAACTCCTCCTCATACTGGCTTTCTATGTGCCACCCCCATTCAATGTTACCATAATTAAAGAGGGACTGTCCTTTATGGCCCGTCACCCTACAATACCTGCAGTCTGGCTGGGTGATTTTAATACCACGCTAAATCCAACCCTGGACAGGCTACAATTGGCTTCACCCACCTACTGAAACTAAACTCTCTAAGCTCATATCCACCTTTCATTTAACAGACACATGGCGCCACAAATTCCCACATACACAGTCATACTCTTGTTTTTCATCCACACATAACTCCATGTCCCGTATAGATTTCATACTCATATCCCACAGTCTAACACCACGACTGCTGGAGGCCGCATTCTGCCCCAGGATACTTTCGGACCACAGTCCCTACTGGATAACTCTGAGCATCCCAATTGATAAACCACCAAGACTAGGGATGGGCCCGGTGCTCGATGCGAACCCACGTTCGCATCGAGCACCGGGCGTTCGCTCGCTCGGCGAGCCCAGAACTATTTTGGCCGCGCGCACCCCGTTCGTGGGTGGCGCGCGGCCCCGCAATGCATTGCGGCCGGCGCGGCCGGCGCAGTGCATTGCTGGCTGATGATTGGCCAAGCATGCACTGTGACCCCGCATGCTTGGCCAATCACAGCCCCGGAAACTCGAAGAGCCATAATTGGCTACAGGCAGGACGCCTGTAGCCAATTACAGCTCAGGGGCTGTAGTACACGCCCCCCCCTATAAAAGGCCGCCACGCCGTCTGCGCCGGTCACATGCTGTTCCGGCGCAGATAGAGCAGGCTAGATCTGTGACACTCTGCTGGATTTAGTTAGTTAGAGAGATTTACTTAGAGAGATTGAGTTAGATAGATTCATTCATTTAGATTGATTTAGAAAGAGGGGCTTGTAGTGTGTTCGTGGCAGGCAGGCAGAGCTCCTATATTTTGTTCCCAGAAGCACCTATAGGACTTGTAGTGTGTTCGTGGCAGGCAGGCAGAGCTCCTATATTTTGTTCCCAGAAGCACCTATAGGACTTGTAGTGTGTTCGTGGCAGGCAGGCAGAGCTCCTATATTTTGTTCCCAGAAGCACCTATAGGACTTGTAGTGTGTTCGTGGCAGGCAGGCAGAGCTCCTATATTTTGTTCCCAGAAGCACCTATAGGACTTGTAGTGTGTTCGTGGCAGGCAGGCAGAGCTCCTATATTTTGTTCCCAGAAGCACCTATAGGACTTGTAGTGTGTTCGTGGCAGGCAGGCAGAGCTCCTATATTTTGTTCCCAGAAGCACCTATAGGACTTGTAGTGTGTTCGTGGCAGGCAGGCAGAGCTCCTATATTTTGTTCCCAGAAGCACCTATAGGACTTGTAGTGTGTTCCTGGCAGGCAGGCAGAGCTCCTATATTTTGTTCCCAGAAGCACCTATAGGACTTGAAGTGTGTTAGTCCCATCACACAGAGATGATATATTTTGTTCCCAGAAGCACCTATAGGACTTGAAGTGTGTTAGTCCAATCACACAGAGATCATATATTTTGTTCCCAGAAGCACCTATAGGACTTGAAGTGTGTTAGTCCAATCACACAGAGATCATATATTTTGTTCCCAGAAGCACCTATAGGACTTGAAGTGTGTTAGTCCCATCACACAGAGATCATATATTTTCTTCCCAGAAGCACCTATAGGACTTGAAGTGTGTTAGTCCAATCACACAGAGCTCCTATATTTTGTTCCCAGAAGCACCTATAGGACTTGTAGTGTGTTCCTGGCAGGCAGGCAGAGCTCCTATATTTTGTTCCCAGAAGCACCTATAGGACTTGAAGTGTGTTAGTCCCATCACACAGAGATCATATTTTGTTCCCAGAAGCACCTATAGGACTTGAAGTGTGTTAGTCCAATCACACAGAGATCATATATTTTGTTCCCAGAAGCACCTATAGGACTTGAAGTGTGTTAGTCCATCACACAGAGATCATATATTTTCTTCCCAGAAGCACCTATAGGACTTGAAGTGTGTTAGTCCAATCACACAGAGCTCCTATATTTTGTTCCCAGAAGCACCTATAGGACTTGTAGTGTGTTCCTGGCAGGCAGGCAGAGCTCCTATATTTTGTTCCCAGAAGCACCTATAGGACTTGAAGTGTGTTAGTCCCATCACACAGAGATCATATATTTTGTTCCCAGAAGCACCTATAGGACTTGAAGTGTGTTAGTCCAATCACACAGAGATCATATATTTTGTTCCCAGAAGCACCTATAGGACTTGAAGTGTGTTAGTCTAATCACACAGAGATCATATATTTTGTTCCCAGAAGCACCTATAGGACTTGAAGTGTGTTAGTCCCATCACACAGAGATCATATATTTTCTTCCCAGAAGCACCTATAGGACTTGAAGTGTGTTAGTCCAATCACACAGAGATCATATATTTTGTTCCCAGAAGCACCTATAGGACTTGTAGTGTGTTCCTGGCAGGCAGGCAGAGCTCCTATATTTTGTTCCCAGAAGCACCTATAGGACTTGAAGTGTGTTAGTCCCATCACACAGAGATCATATATTTTGTTCCCAGAAGCACCTATAGGACTTGAAGTGTGTTAGTCCAATCACACAGAGATCATATATTTTGTTCCCAGAAGCACCTATAGGACTTGAAGTGTGTTAGTCCAATCACACAGAGATCATATATTTTGTTCCCAGAAGCACCTATAGGACTTGAAGTGTGTTAGTCCCATCACACAGAGATCATATATTTTCTTCCCAGAAGCACCTATAGGACTTGAAGTGTGTTAGTCCAATCACACAGAGATCATATATTTTGTACCCAGAAGCACCTATAGGACTTGAAGTGTGTTAGTCCCATCACACAGAGATCATATATTTTGTTCCCAGAAGCACCTATAGGACTTGAAGTGTGTTAGTCCCATCACACAGAGATCATATATTTTGTTCCCAGAAGCACCTATAGGACTTGAAGTGTGTTAGTCCAATCACACAGAGATCATATATTTTGTTCCCAGAAGCACCTATAGGACTTGAAGTGTGTTAGTCCCATCACACAGACCTATATTTTCTTCCCAGAGGCACCTATAGGACTTGAAGTGTGTTAGTCCCATCACACAGAGATCATATATTTTGTTCCCAGAAGCACCTATAGGACTTGAAGTCAGTGGCGTTGTTAGCCAGGTGCGGGGGGTGCGCGCCGCACCCGGGTGACACCCGCCAAAGGGGTGACACCCGTGGGTAGCGGCACCGCTAACACCGCCAGCCGCCGTGTCGCCGTGTCTCACCGTCGCCGCGGTGTCCCTCAGCGGAGCAGAGCGGAACGAAGCCGCCTCCCCCTCCTTTGTTTACATCCACAAAGGAGGAGGAGCTCGAGGGACACACACCGCTGTCTGTATCTGAGGTCTGTGATGGGGGTGTCTGTATTGAGGGATGGGTCTGCACTGGGGGGTGTCTGTACTTTGGGGGGTCTGCACTGAGGGGGGATATCTGCACTGGGGGGTCTGTACTGTCTGTCTTTTGGGGTGTCTGCACTGGGGGGTGTCTGCACTGGGGGGTCTGCACTGAGGAGGGGGGGGGGGGGGGGGGGGGGGATATCTGTACTGCTGGGGGGGGGGCTGCCCTGGGGGGGATCTGCACTGGGGGGGATATCTGTACTGCTGGGGGGGGGCCTGCCCTGGGGGGGATCTGCACTGGGGGGGGGGGGGGTCTGCACTGAGGGGGGATATCTGTACTGCTGGGGGGGGGGGGGGGGCCTGCCCTGGGGGGGATCTGCACTGGGGGGGGGTCTGCACTGAGGGGGGATATCTGTACTGCTGGGGGGCCTGTCCTGGGGGTGTCTGTACTGAGGGGTGTCTGTACTGCTGGGGGGGGGGTCTGCACTGGGAGGTCTGCACTGAGGGGAATGTCTGTACTGAGGGGGGTGTCTGTACTGCTGGGGGGTCTGCACTGAGGGGGGTTTCTGTAATGCTGGGGGGGGGGGGTCTGCACTGAGAGGGGTATCTGTACTGCTGGTGGGGTCTGCACTGAGGGGGGTGTCTGTAATGCTGGGGGGGGGGTCTGCACTGGGAGGGGTATCTGTACTGCTGGGGGGTGACTGCACTAAGGGGGGGTGTCTGTACTGATGGAGGGGTCTGCACTGAAGGGGTGTCTGTACTGAGGGAGGAGGTTTATATTGATGGAGGGTGGTCTGTACTTAGTGTGGGGGTCTGTACTTAGTGTGGGGGTCTGTACTGAGGGTGGGGATATATACTGCGGGAGGGGGGTCTGTAGTTAGTGGAGGGGGTCTGTACTGAGGGGGGACTATAGTTGGTGGGGGGGGGTGACACCATTTTTTTTTCGCACCGGGTGACACCAACCCTAGTGACGCCACTGCTTGAAGTGTGTTAGTCCAATCACACAGAGATCATATATTTTGTTCCCAGAAGCACCTATAGGACTTGAAGTGTGTTAGTCCCATCACACAGAGATCATATATTTTCTTCCCAGAAGCACCTATAGGACTTGAAGTGTGTTAGTCCATCACACAGAGATCATATATTTTGTTCCCAGAAGCACCTATAGGACTTGAAGTGTGTTCCTGGCATCACACAGAGCTCCTATATTTTGTTCCCAGAAGCACCTATAGGACTTGAAGTGTGTTAGTCCCATCACACAGAGATCATATATTTTGTTCCCAGAAGCACCTATAGGACTTGAAGTGTGTTAGTCCCATCACACAGAGATCATATATTTTGTTCCCAGAAGCACCTATAGGACTTGAAGTGTGTTAGTCCATCACACAGAGATCATATATTTTGTTTCCAGAAGCACCTATAGGACTTGAAGTGTGTTAGTCCCATCACACAGACCTATATTTTCTTCCCAGAGGCACCTATAGGACTTGAAGTGTGTTAGTCCCATCACACAGAGATCATATATTTTGTTCCCAGAAGCACCTATAGGACTTGAAGTGTGTTAGTCCCATCACACAGAGATCCTATATTTTTTCCCAGAAGCACCTATAGGACTTGAAGCGTGTTAGTGGCATCACACAGAGCTCCTATATTTTCTTCTCAGCAGCACCCACAGGACTTCTAGTGTGTTAGTGACATCACACAGAGCTCCTCTATTTTCTTTGCAGAAGCACCCATAGGACTTCTAGTGTGTTAGTGGCATCACACAGAGCTCCTCTATTTTCTTCTCAGCAGCACCCACAGGACTTCTAGTGTGTTAGTGGCATCACACAGAGCTCCTATATTTTCTTCTCAGCAGCACCCACAGGACTTCTAGTGTGTTAGTGGCATCACACAGAGCTCCTCTATTTTCTTTGCAGAAGCACCCATAGGACTTCTAGTGTGTTAGTGGCATCACACAGAGCTCCTATATTTTCTTCTCAGCAGCACCCACAGGACTTCTAGTGTGTTAGTGGCATCACACAGAGCTCCTCTATTTTCTTTGCAGAAGCACCCATAGGACTTCTAGTGTGTTAGTGGCATCACACAGAGCTCCTCTATTTTCTTTGCAGAAGCACCCATAGGACTTCTAGTGTGTTAGTGGCATCACACAGAGCTCCTATATTTTCTTCTCAGCAGCACCCCACAGGACTTCTAGTGTGTTAGTGGCATCACACAGAGCTCCTCTATTTTCTTCTCAGAAGCACCCACAGGACTTCTAGTGTGTTAGTGGCATCACACAGAGCTCCTCTATTTTCTTCTCAGCAGCACCCACAGGACTTCTAGTGTGTTAGTGGCATCACACAGAGCTCCTCTATTTTCTTCTCAGCAGCACCCACAGGACTTCTAGTGTGTTAGTGGCATCACACAGAGCTCCTCTATCTTCTTTGCAGAAGCACCCATAGGACTTCTAGTGTGTTAGTGGCATCACACAGAGCTCCTCTTTTTTCTTTGCAGAAGCACCCATAGGACTTCTAGTGTGTTAGTGGCATCACACAGAGCTCCTATATTTTCTTCTCAGCAGCACCCACAGGACTTCTAGTGTGTTAGTGGCATCACACAGAGCTCCTCTATTTTCTTTGCAGAAGCACCCATAGGACTTCTAGTGTGTTAGTGGCATCACACAGAGCTCCTCTATTTTCTTCTCAGCAGCACCCACAGGACTTCTAGTGTGTTAGTGGCATCACACAGAGCTCCTATATTTTCTTCTCAGAAGCACCCACAGGACTTCTAGTGTGTTAGTGGCATCACACAGAGCTCCTCTATTTTCTTTGCAGAAGCACCCATAGGACTTCTAGTGTGTTAGTGGCATCACACAGAGCTCCTATATTTTCTTCTCAGCAGCACCCACAGGACTTCTAGTGTGTTAGTGGCATCACACAGAGCTCCTCTATTTTCTTTGCAGAAGCACCCATAGGACTTCTAGTGTGTTAGTGGCATCACACAGAGCTCCTCTTTTTTCTTTGCAGAAGCACCCATAGGACTTCTAGTGTGTTAGTGGCATCACACAGAGCTCCTATATATTCTTCTCAGCAGCACCCACAGGACTACCGACTACAATGGCTGGAAGACCGCCAAGGGGAGGCAGAGCGTGCAGAGCCAAGAACACAGGGCAGGCAGGCTCTGTTTCTAGTGGACGTGGCCGTGGCCGTGGACGTGGTCGTGCATCGTCATCAGCACGTGGCCATGGGACACGCGCGTCTTTGTTTTCGGCAGCTGGACATGTGGAGCCGCATCATGCTGAAGGCTTGGTAGAATGGATGACCAAGCCCTCCTCATCCTCCTCATCCTCTCTCACCCAGGCTCAGGGTACTGGCAGAGCATCATCAGCCACCCCTTCCCTAGACCCACCATGTCCTCCTGAGGAGTCCCCCGAACTCTTTGAGCACAGTGTTGGGTACATGCTCCAGGAGGATGCCCAACGATTCGAAGGCTCGGATGATGATACCCAGCTTGAGGAATCTGGCAGTACTGTTCCACCAGCTGCAGCTTACTGCCAGGTTTGCTCTAGTGGTGAAGAGGGAGGGGATGATGAGGTCACTGACTCCACGTGGGTGCCTGAAGGGAGAGAGGATGAGGAGGAGGACGAGGAGGAGGAGGATGCGGCGTCACATGTCCAACAAGGCAGGGTGCCCCCTGGAGGCCAGGTAGAGGCCAGCACAGCAACTGTACAACACCGCAGAGCTCCGCCTGTGCAGGGCGCTGCCTCTGCACGTTATCAGAAAAGTTCTTTGGTGTGGGCCTTTTTTGAGACGAGTGCAGCAGATCGCACCACTGCTATTTGCAATATTTGTCTCAAGCGTATCTCGCGTGGCCAAAACATCAGCCGCTTGGGCACCACAAGCATAACCAGACATATGGCGACCTGCCATGCAGCTCGTTGGCAGGCACACATAAAAGACCCACACCAAAGAACTAAGCGGACCTCTCCTTGCTCCTCCTCAGCTGGGATCTCCATCCCCACTACACCTTCAGTCCTCTCTGAAAGCTGCTCTGAGAGGACTGAAGGTGTAGAATTAGGTGTGTCACAAGCAAGTACTTGCAGTACACCGACGTCCGATTGCAGCAGGCAAATTTCCCTGCCCCAGCTGCTGGACCGTAGAAAGAAGTACACTCCCAGCCATCCACATGCCCAGCGGTTGAATGCTAGCCTGGCTAAATTGCTAGCACTTCAACTGCTGCCTTTTCAGTTGGTAGACTCGGCCCCCTTCCGTGAGTTTGTTCAATGTGCGGTTCCTCAGTGGCAGGTTCCCAAACGCCACTTTTTCTCACGGAAGGCGATTCCGTCTCTCTACCGGCATGTGGAGGGCAATGTCCATGCCTCGCTGGACAGGGCGGTCAGCGGTAAGGTGCATATTACCGCTGACTCATGGTCCAGCAGGCATGGACAGGGACGGTACCTTTCTTTCACGGCCCATTGGGTCACTCTATTGGCAGCTGGGAGGGATGCAGGACAAGGTGCAGTAGTGTTGGAGGTTGTTCCGCCACCACGCCTCCAAAACGCTACTACTGCTACTGGTTGTGACACACCTCTCTCCTCCACCCCCTCCTCTTCTTCTTCCTCCAGTGCTCTGTCCTTGGAACCAGCGGTGCTCCGTAGGCGTACAAGGGGCTACGCAAGTACGCAGGCAAAAAGATGCCATGCCGTGCTTGCGCTGGTGTGTTTGGGGGACAGGAGCCACACTGGGCCAGAGGTTCTGGCAGCTCTGCAGGGGCAGGCCGAGAGGTGGTTGACGCCACGTCAGCTTAAGCCAGGAATGGTCGTTTCTGACAATGGCACCAACCTCCTCTCCGCCCTGCGACAGGGGCAGCTCACCCATGTGCCCTGCATGGCTCACGTCCTCAACCTGGTGGTGCAGCGGTTCTTGGGCAGGTTCCCAGGCTTACAGGATGTCCTGAGGCAGGCCAGGAAAGTCTGTGTGCATTTCCGCCGATCTTATAATGCCAGTGCTCGGCTGACTGAGCTGCAAAAGGAGCTGAACCTGCCCAAGAACCGCCTAATATGTGACATGCCCACCAGGTGGAACTCAACGTTGGCCATGCTGCAGCGACTGCACACGCAGCAGAGGGCCATCAATGAGTACCTTTGCGACTACGGCACCAGGACAGGGTCAGGGGAGCTTGGTTTTTTTTCCCCACGTCAGTGGAGCATGATCAGGGATGCATGCACTGTCCTCTCACCATTTGAGGAGGCCACGAGGATGGTGAGCAGTGACAGTGCATGCATCAGTGACACTGTCCCTCTTGTCCACCTGTTGGAGCATACGCTGCGTGGGATAATGGACAGGGCACTTGAGGCAGAACAGAGGCAGGAAGAGGAGGACTTCCTTGCCTCTCAAGGCCCCCTTTATCCGGACAGTGTTCCTCCTGTCCCACCCATCACACAGGAAGAGGATGAGGAGGAGGAGGAGGAGGAGGAGGAGGAGGATTGTGTGAGCATGGAGGTGGAGCCTGGCACTCAGCATCAGCAGCAGCAGTCTTTTAGGGATGATGTACAGTCCCAACAAACCAGTGGACTTGTACGTGGCTGGGAGGAGGTGGCTGGCGATCATGTCATCCTCAGTGACCCAGAAGACTCCGGACCGAATGCCTCAGCTAACCTACGCTGCATGGCCTCCCTGATCCTGCAAAGCCTGCGGAAGGATCCTCGTGTTCTTCGGATCAAGGAGAGGGACCATTACTGGCTGGCCACTCTCCTTGATCCGCGGTACAAGGGTAAGGTTGCGGACCTTATCTTGCCGTCGCAGAGGGAGCAGAGGATGAGACATCTCAGGGAGGCCTTGCAGAAAGGTCTGTGCAACGCGTTCCCAGAAACTGGGAGGCTACAAACTCCTGGTCCTGGGCGACGAGTAGCTGAGGCTTCGGTCAGTAGCAGAAGGAGCGGTGGGGAAGGTGGACGTCTGACCGATGCGTTCAGACAATTTTTTAGTCCGCAGCCCCAAGGTATGATCGGTTCCAGCAACCATCGCCAGCGTCTGATATACATGGTGCAGGAATACCTTGGGGCAAGGTCAGACTTGGACACCTTTCCCACCGAAAATCCTCTGGCTTACTGGGTCCTGAGGATGGATCACTGGCCAGAGCTTGCACAGTATGCAATTGAGCTACTGGCCTGTCCTGCCTCCAGCGTTCTGTCCGAACGCACATTCAGTGCTGCTGGAGGATTTGTGACTGATCATAGGGTGCGCCTGTCCACCGCCTCGGTTGATCGACTGACCTTCATCAAAATGAATCAGTCTTGGATCACCACCAGCTACCAGGCACCTGAGGCGGATATAACCGAATAATTTTTAATGTCACATCACATCCCTTCAAGACTGCCTATGCTGATGCTGAGTGACTGTCCTCTTATGTTCACTGACTATCCTCTTCCTCCTCCTCAATGATCCATGCCACCACACCAGTGCCTAAGGCACAATTTTTCAGCCCCTGTTTAACAGGGGCGTGTACATACAATTTTTATAAAAAAATGCTTCGCAACACTGTGCTCCAAGTACAGTATCTGTGAGGGGTTGCAGTGTTGTGGCACCAGCACCAGTGCCTAAGGCACAATTTTTCAGCCCCTGTTTAACAGGGGCGTGTACATACAATTTTTATAAAAAAATGCTTCGCAACACGTGTGCTCCAAGTACAGTATCTGTGAGGGGTTGCAGTGTTGTGGCACCAGCACCAGTGCCTAAGGCACAATTTTTCAGCCCCTGTTTAACAGGGGCGTGTACTTACAATTTTTTAAAAAAATGCTTCGCAACACGTGTGACTGCTGTGCTCCAAGTACAGTATCTGTGAGGGGTTGCAGTGTTGTGGCACCAGCACCAGTGCCTAAGGCACAATTTTTCAGCCCCTGTTTAACAGGGGCGTGTACATACAATTTTTATAAAAAAAATGCTTCGCAACACTGTGCTCCAAGTACAGTATCTGTGAGGGGTTGCAGTGTTGTGGCACCAGCACCAGTGCCTAAGGCACAATTTTTCAGCCCCTGTTTAACAGGGGCGTGTACTTACAATTTTTTAAAAAAAATGCTTCGCAACACGTGTGACTGCTGTGCTCCAAGTACAGTATCTGTGAGGGGTTGCAGTGTTGTGGCACCAGCACCAGTGCCTAAGGCACAATTTTTGAGCCCCTGTTTAACAGGGGCGTGTACATACAATTTTTATAAAAAAATGCTTCGCAACAATGTGCTCCAAGTACAGTATCTGTGAGGGGTTGCAGTGTTGTGGCACCAGCACCAGTGCCTAAGGCACAATTTTTCAGCCCCTGTTTAACAGGGGCGTGTACTTACAATTTTTTTAAAAAATGCTTCGCAACACGTGTGACTGCTGTGCTCCAAGTACAGTATCTGTGAGGGGTTGCAGTGTTGTGGCACCAGCACCAGTGCCTAAGGCACAATTTTTCAGCCCCTGTTTAACAGGGGCGGGTAATTACAAATCTTGATCTAATAGTTCACAGCAGGGCCCATTCCTGCGCCCACCAAGAGTAACTATGAGGGCCTACAGTCTTGTGGCAACACCGTCCACCACCACCGCCAAAGGCCCAATTTTTCTGCCCTGTTCATCAGGTGCTTGCAATTACAAATCTTGATCTAATAACTCACAGCAGGGCCCATTCCTGCGCCCACCAAGAGTAACTGTGAGAGCTTACAGTCTTGTGGCAACACCGTCCACCACCACCACCACCACCCCCAATTTTTCTGCCCTGTTCAACAGGTGCATGCAATTACAAATCTTGATCTATTAACTCACAGCAGGGCCCATTCCTGTGCCCACCAGTCTTGTGGCTACACCAACATCTAATAGGGCAAATTTCTGCAGAGTATATACGCCAGGCCCCTACTTTCATACATCCAACTTACAAACGACTCCTACTTGCAAATGGAAAGAGAAAACAGGAAGTGAGAGGAAATCTACCCCTAGGAAGGGAAATTCTATCCTGTTAGATTTAATTTGGGAAAAAGGTATCTCCTCTCTACTGATACTTTATCACCAATCCTTGTTTCAATTAAAACCCCACTTTTTCCAAAAACATTTGTCATTGGGACGGAAAGTGAGGTGACATGTTCTGAACAGATGTGCAAAGACAGCAAATGTTACAGGGGTGATAACCCCTCCCTATGTTCTCCAAAAAGCTTAAAAATAGATTTTTTTGGGATGGAGCTACACTTCATAATGTACCTGTTCAGATTCTACTTAAGAACAAACCTAAAGCCGCAAGTGGTTTTAAATGGCTTCTTTTTTTCCTTTAAAAATGTCATTTTGTGCAAGGACAGTTCTAAACACGGGAAACACATGCCACTTCACAGGCATACTTTAGACACCCCCCAGGTACCATATTTAAAGGAAAATTTCACTTTTTTTTTTTCACTTTATGCATCATTAAAATGACTGCTCCCGAAAAAACGTTAGTTTTTAAAAGTTCTTTTTGCATTGATATATGTCCCCTGGGGCAGGACCCGGGTCCCCAAACCTGTTTTATGACATTAACATGCATATTGGCCGTTGTAATTAGCACTTTTGATTTCGAACGTTCGCGTCCATTATAACGTATAGGGTTCGAAAATTCGCGCGAACTTTCGGTCGGTTCGAAGGTTCTGGTGCGAACCGAACCCGGGGTGTTCGGCTCATCCCTAACCAAGACCTTGGCGTTTAAAAAAAAAAAAAAGAAAAACAGCCACTGTTCAATCGCGCATGTGCAAGATTGAGAGGTACACGCTGGTTACCCAGCATGCATCTCTCCCAAGGTATTCCAGGAAGCGATCTCGACTGGGCTCCACATGCCCACATTAAGGAAAGAGCCATAAACGGAGGTAGTAAGATATTTATATTTTTTAACGAGCGATCTTGAATATTGTATAGTCTTTTTTGAAATTTCATTAGCAATAATGCTAGGATGCAAAAAAAAATAATATTTTCGCCGGAACTCCGTTTTAAGTGCAAGGGGGAACTATGATGTACAAGTGCACTAATGCAAACACTCAAAAAGGGATAATCTTGGTAATATGTTGCAGAATGTATTTTCAGAATAATATATTTTCTTAACCCCTTCATTACCCCCCCATAGTCATATGACGCCCACAAGGTGGATCTCCCATCCTGGGTGGGCGTCATATGACGTCCTCCCATTCCCGACCCGGTGCACGTGCCCGGCGGCCGCGATGTCCGCGGGCACCCGCGATTGCCCGTGATAACAGCAGGACCGTGGAGCTGTGTGTGTAAACACACAGCTCGGCGTCCTGTCAGTGGCGAGGAGACCGATCATGTGTTCCCAGTACGAAGGAACACAGATCGGTCTCCTCCCCTTGTGAGTCCCCTCCCCCCCCACAGTTAGAATCACTACCTTAGGGAACATATTAACCCCTGCAGCGCCCCCTAGTGTTAACCCCTTCCCTGCCAGTCACATTTACACAGTAATCACTGCAATTTTATAGCAACGATCGCTGTGTAAATGTGAATGGTCCCAAAAATGTGTCAAAAGTGTCCGAAGTGTCCGCCGCAATGTCGCAGTCACGAAAAAAAATCGCAGATCGCCGCCATTACTAGTAAAAAAATAAAAAAAATGCAATAAATCTATCCCCTACTTTGTAGACGCTATAACTTTTGCGCAAACCGATCAATATACGCTTATTGCGTTTTTTTTTTACCAAAAATATGTAGAAGAATACGTATCGGCCTAAACTGAGTAAAAAAAATGTTTTTTTTTTTAAAAAATGGGATAATTATTATAGCAAAAAGTAAAAAATATTGTGTTTTTCTTCAAAATTGTCACTCTTCTTTTGTTTATAGCGCAAAAAATAAAAACCGCAGAGGTGATCAAATACCACCAAGAGAAAGCTCTATTTGTGGGAAAAAAAGGACGTCAATTTTGTTTGGGTGTAACATTGCACGACCGCGCAATTGTTAGTTAAAGCGACGCAGTGCCGAATCGCAAAAAGTGCTCTGGTAAGGAAGGGGGTAAAATCGCCCGGTGCTGAAGCGGTTAATGAATACTTGTCACTAAGCTAAGACAAAAGTGATAGCACACGGCTTACAAGCCCCATTCGGCTCCGGTTCCCATCTGTAGGGTACTGTAAATTAAAAACAAAAACCAGTGTTGGCTACCTCGTCCTCCTTCACCGCCACATCCACCACCACCTCAACCTCCTACTCCATATGGACCCTGTCCTCCAAGGTCAAGATTATTATTTTTTATTTTTATGTATTTTATGTTATTTTAAGTTATTTCCCTATCCACATTTGTTTGCAGAGCACTTGCCATGCTCTTAGCAACATTTTGCTGCCATTTGCAGCCCTCTAGCCCTTTCCATTACTTTTTTTAGAGCCATTTTAGTCCTCAAAAGTTTGGGTCCCCATTGAATTCAATGGGGTTCGGGGTCAAGTTCAGGTCAGGTTCGGGTCCCGAACTCAAACTTTTTTGCGAAGTTCGGCTGAACCCGTCGAACCCGAACATCCAGGTTTTTGCTCAACTCTACTAGTGACAGACTGCATTTTTTTTATTTTGCCTATTGTTTGACTTTAACATTCTTTATGGATAAGTAACGAATTTTCATCTTGTTGACCAGCTATTGTTAGGTACCTTATTCAATCTGGAACATTTGTTATTTTATATAAGCAGATACAATCTTCCACAACAAAGACCCCTGATAACAATAAATGGATTTTGCTTTTCAGGTTAGGTGTTGTTTTCCTAAATGCCACTACAGATATCATGATAACATTTTCAATATGATTTAAGGCCATTTTGACTTTTATCTTCAGAATGGCCTATGCTATTTTCCACTAAACAAATAAGCTTTTATAGCACCATTTCCTTTTGAACCAAAAATAGCCTTAAAAGGACCAGCGTCCGAAAATACACTAAAATGTTATCATAATTCTTTACAAACTTTAACAGGACTCAGCCAAGCACATATCATAAGGAATTTAATGAAAAAGATACACACACTTTGCCTCTCACATAATCATGGGACTCTGAAACTGTCTCAAGGGGTACTTCTAACATGAGAAGGAAAATTCATAGTTCAGAGCCTGTGGTTTCAATTTGCTGCCACCTGGTTTAAATTAGACATATATTTATTAAGTCTGTTAAATGTTCAGATTAACTCTGGGAAGAAGGTCATTCAAGTTTAAAGAAATCATGTTTAGTGCTTTACTTAGCTATGAGTTAATTATGCTGTAAAATGCTGAGTAAATCGTACAAACAAATGTCAACAGCGTTCTATGGGATGAAATCACTTGAGTTCTTTCTGAGCTTTAATACGTAGGGAGGAAAATTGATAATTGTCTGCCTCCTGGGTATAGAATCTCAGTGAATTTGGTAGACCTAAGCAGTTTTCAATTCAAAATTTACAGTGCCCTTGAAAGGCAAGTGATGGAAGATATATGGTGAACTTTATTACTATTTACTTTAGAAACAGGTAAAAACATGATTTTGCCAAGCTTGGGCTTTTATTTCTTTGTCAGGTGTACTGTATTGAAGACTGTATGGATGCAGTTGGGTGATTACTTCTTTTTAAGATGCAATTATTTGCTCCTGAGCTTTGTGTGTCCTAAATAAGAACTGTCTGAGATATTCATAACCACCAATCAGATTCAAATCAGAGCTTAAAGGTATATAAAAATAAAATATGTGTATGTAGAGCTACTCCCGTGGGAGCCACAGGATTACTCTCCAGGTATTCCTCACAGGCTTTGCCCCACAGCCAGGCACACAGTCTCATTCACACATTTCTTCAATTCTTCTAGAGGGGGGTGTTTTTGTTGTTTTATTTTTGGAGAACTTGGACAGGGTTGAGGGGAGTAGGTGGCAGAGCCGATCCGCCCTATACGCGGACTACGCAAGCTGCGTAGAGCCCCGCCGCTGTGCGGGGCCCCAAGGGCGGAACGGCTCTGCTCGGGGACTGGTGGGGCGGCTGCCGCCGCTGTGAGGGCAGCGATGCTTGAAAAATAGATGGCCGCTGTTCCAAAGTCCGGACACGCTCGGCAATTTTCGGAAAGGCGGGCGCATGCGCAGTGACACGATGGCGCCGAGTGGCGCCATTTAAAAGAAAGAAAGCCTTCCTACGTCCCCTCCGCAGCCTCTGACCTCCTGGGCCCCCCTGCAGCCTCTGACCTCCTGCCCCCCCCCCCCCTCACAGCCTCGGACCTCCTGTCCCCCCCTGCAGCCTCTGACCTCCTGTCCCCCCACCCTGCAGCCTCTGACCTTCTGCGCCCCCTGCAGCCTCTGACCTCCTGTACCCCCTGCAGCCTCTGACCTCCTGTACCCCCCCTGCAGCCTCTGACCTCCTGTCCCCCCCTGCAGCCTCTGACCTCCTGTCCCCCCCCGAAGCCTCTGACCTCCTGTCCCCCTCCTTGCGGCCTCTGACCTCCTGCCCCCCCTTGCAGCCTCTGACCTCCTGTCCCCCCCCTGCAGCCTCTGACCTCTCCTGTTGCCGCCCCCCGCAGCCTCTGACCTCTCCTGTTGCCGATTCGGTGTACAAATCCCTTCAGGACACCAGCTGGCACCCCCAGCTAACTTTCCTTAGTATCAGAGGGTTGGTGTTCTGCCTCCAGCAGGATATTCATTAAGTTGTTCTGCCTGCAATATCATATTTGACCACAAGATGGAGCCAGTGGTAAATGTATTGTTTTTGCAGAAACTAGAAACTGTTCAGCTTTAACAAAGTTCCCATCATTCTTTAGTCTAAAGAAACAGGTGCACCCTGGGAGCACAGACTCCATCTCAGAGACTGAAAGAAGGAATCAGAGCACATGTTGGATTAAAGCTTGCATCCACTTGCATCCCCTAAATGCAGCATCGCTGGTTATAATTACTTATCACCATCTACAGCCTAGCTTGCTCATTGTATTTTATGAATATTTTATATACTTATTAGATGTACTTCTTATTTGTTTTTCTCTTAATAGTTTTACCCCACCCTGTTTTGTTAATAACGCTTCAAGATTACATTCGGTCTGGTTTATTGCAGAGTAGGAGAGTTTAGCTGCATGTCAAGTTACACACAGGGAAACGTGTAGTGAGGACAGAACAGTTGGCAAAAGCACAAAGGTCCCCAAGATCTTTCAGAATATCTGTACACACAAAAGGCCCAAGGAACAGTCGGTTGCCTCCTTCCAACCTCAAAGCGACAGCTTACTCCAGTGATACCAAACTAGATCTTCTGTGGACAGCCTTCCCTCAGTCAGATTTATTTAGCTCCAGAGTCTTAGGATCCAGGCCCTCAGGTCACCCAACTGTGTGCTGCCTTCCATCATCCAATCATGCTAAAGCAAAAATTATATATATATATATATATATATATATATATATATTTTTTTTTTTTTACACATGATTGGGTATTTTTTGCAAAGTGACATTTTACCACAATCACTAAGCTGTGTGTAAATTTCACATGCAAAGTGCAACTTCACTTGCAAATTTACCTTTAGTTAATCAACCCCTTTGTGTACTAACAGCAACTGTCAGCCTAGCTAAGAAGAATGCTGAGGCAGGTAGGTCAGTGTGATCCCTACCTGTCATTGTCCATAAGATATCTACTTGTCTATAGCTAGCTTTCTTTGGCCATAGAAAGGCATGTATCTCACCTAGAATGATGCAATGAAACATGTCTCCATTCTTACTTGACTTGCATGTTGCTAGCAACAGTCACAATCTACTCCATCTTTTCAATGAAAAGAGTCACTCGTACACAGTAGATATGTGCAATTCGTTTAGTTCCAAATTAGTTTTTTAACAAATTTTGACAAATTTGTTAATTTTGAAATTTCCTAATTTTTCAAATTTTTCTAATTTTTCATGTTCCAAAATTTGTTAAATTTTCTAAGTTTTGGAAATTCTGAATTTTGGAAATTCTGAATTAGGAAATTCTAAATTTCGGAAATTGGAAAATTCTAAATTTCGGAAATTGGAAATTGGAAAATTGGAAAATTTGAATTCGGAAATTAGAAATTTTGGAAATTCTAAAATTTGGAAATTTTAAAATCTGAAAATAAGAATGAAAATCAGAATATTTAAAAGAATGAAAATCCGAAAATTTGAAAACCCGAAAATCTGAAATAATAACTTATTAATAATAACTATTAAATTATAGGTATTGGAATTTCCTTTCAAATTTGGCTGTTAGTAAACGTAACGAGTATGAATTTATCCAAAGTTACGAATTATCTGAAATAACGAATGCCGTATCTAAATGAATGGAGCGTAACGCTCTAATAATAATAAACAATAATAATAATAAAACCTTTTTATTATTATTATTTATTATTCATTTTTTCCATTCCATTTGTTTAGATGCGGCATTCGTTATTTTGGATAATTCGTAACTTCAGATAAATTTGTATTTGTTACCTTCACAAACAGCCAAATTTGAAAGGAAATACCAATACCTATAATTTAATAGTTAGTTATTATTAGTAATAACTTCAAATTTTACTGATTTTCTTTCTTTTTTTCAGATTTTCAGATTTTTGAATTTTCGAAAATTCTAAATTCGTAAATTTGAAAATTCGAAAATTCGGAAATCCGAAAATTTGAAAATTCAAAAGTTTGAAATTTGGAAATTCGGAAATCGTAATTTAGGTAAACAAATTTGCTCTGTGTATGGCTGGCCGTAGTTTGGTTAAAGCTCAACTCAAGTTTAATGCAAAATGTAAAAAAAAAGCCATGATGGAAATCCAACTAAAAAACAAACAAAAAATAAATAAAAAATCAGTCTTGACTGCAATTCCCACCCTTTCAGTCTTCTGAGTTAAATTAGTTAAACCCACTTCCTGTGAGCCCAGGGTCTCGAGAAGTAGTTTTCTGGGTTTATGTCCTTGAGTTTGATATGGGTTGGCTTAGTTTGGTTAAAGTCTAACACCAGTTTAATGCAAAATAAAAAAAATGCCCAGATAAAAAATTATTTTCCACCACTTTATGTTTTTAGTTTTCTGGGTTGAAAGATTCTACCCACTTCCTTTAAACCCAGGGCATCAAATAGCAGCTGCCTGGGTGTACATCAATCAGCCACCCTGGGCTAACAAAACGGTATGTGGCAAAGAGTGGTGCTATATCATTTTGTAGCACCACCTCTGCAGCATTCGGTATCTGACCACCAGCGAGGATAGGAGAGAAGGAAGAGGACCTATGACATCATGTAACCAGATTAAAGACTCACTGAAAAGAGGCACATGCATTGTTTTTTCAAATCAATAAGGTTGCTCTGGGGGAGACTGGTTTGCTGGTTATGGGGGGTAATTTGGAGTAGGGTTCTAAAGACAATACACATTCTGTGTGGTTTATGCTTTTTCTCTGACATTGCTTAACATAGATATTCACTATACTTGCTGAGCTAAATGTCAGATCCATCTGTCTAGCGCAGTAATAGAAATATGACACAGCGTGTCACATAAAAATATGACCTATGGATTAATTATTGAGTGCTGATATGACAGTTTTGATGACAGGTGTTGAGTTGAAGAACCCACAAACTTCTTTTGTTAGTGTTAAGATCTGTGTGCAGAGTCAGCACTAGACACTGACTAGAGTGGAGGAATTGTAACATGAACAATGGGCGCCATGACCTTAGAAGAGGCAATAGCAAGTGCAGTATACACTATATTACTAAAAGTATTTGGTGCCTGCCTTTACACACACATGACATGAACTTTAATGGCATCCCAGTCTTAGTCCGTGGGTTCAATATTGAGTTGGCCCACCCTTTGCAGCTATAACAGATTCAACTCTTCTGGGATTACTGTACACAAGGTTTAGGAGGGTGTCTATAGGAATGTTTGATCATTCTTCCAGAAACGCATTTATGAGGTCAGGCAGTGATGTGGATGTGAAGGCCTGGCTCGCAGTCTCCGCTCTAATTTGTCCCAACTGTGTTCTATCAGGTTGAGGTCAGGACTCTGTGCAGGCCAGTCAAGTTCCTCCACCCCAAAGTCGCCCATCCATGTCTTTATGCACCTTGCTTTCTGCACTGGTCCAAATCATTTGGTGGAGGGGGGATTATGGTGTGGGGTTAAAAGAACGAAAATTATCTGCGCTGGCAAACGTAAATTGAATCTGATGATTTCAGTTGGAAAATATCACCAAGTGATTAGATAATTGAATATAATGAAAGTAGCTCAAACCTAAATGAGCAAAAATAACCTGAAATAAAATTAATTAAATAAGGAATGTCCAAAAATCTCAATAGCTCTTATAGAGTAATCATATAAAAGTTCCACAAGACAGCATAACTTCACAGGGAACTTCCATAGTGTATCTCAATTGCTGCCCGTTGCTTCCGGGTCTAACACTGTATAGTGGAGACGTCAGCAATTGAGAGCCGGCCGGCTCGATTACATTGATACGCTTATATTTACAACTTCTTTGTAACTGCATTACTTTTATTCTCATTAAATGTTTTAAAGCGGAAGTAAACCCATCGATTTAACAGTTTAAAAAAAAAAGGCATGCCGGGAATGCTAACTGCACATTGGCTGTGCTCTCAACCAAACAGTCAAACCATCCAATGGCTGGTGTCATAACGGATCACATGTGCAGCACTGTGGCAGTTGAAGATTAAACAGAGGCAAAGATGGCAGCTTCCTTGGCTGAAAACGATAGGGGGGTTTACTTCCACTTTAAGTGATACACTATGGAAGTTCCCTGTTCTTGCTTTTACATGGGAATTGAAGGAGGGCTTAATTCACCGAGGATAACCCGTAGAGACCCGAGGCTGGGTTAAAAAGCCACAAGCCCTAGTGATCTCCCTAAACATGAGATCTCATGATCTGGAAAGCGGCAGTGTTTTTCAATGGTGGAGGACCTTTCTTGCTATACCATCTCACTACTTTCCTGGGTGATAGAGAGTGTTGTCACCATCTAAGTAAAGCACAAAGGAACAGTTATGCCACGTACACACGGTCGGAATTCTCGTCGGAAAAAGCTCTGATGGTTTTCCAGTCGGAATTCCGACGGAATTTCGCTCAAACTGTCTTGCCTACACACGGTCACACCAAATTCCGACGATCTGTAACACAGCGGTGTAAAATACGTTCGACAGCACTATAGAAGGGAAGTTTAATGCTTCCGAGAATGCGTCGAATTGTTTCCGAGCATGCGTCTGAGTTTTTTTACGTGTTGGAATTGCATACACACGATCGGAGAATCCGATAGAAAGGTTCTCAATCCAAAGTCCGTCGGAAATTCCGACAGAAAAAGACCGATGGGCATAAACACGGTCGGAAAATCCGTTGAAAAGCTCCCATCGGACTGTTTCCATCGGAAATTCCGACAGTGTGTACGCCGCATTACTGGAAGAATCTGTCCTGTCTTGTGGAACTATTATATGATTACTCTATAAGAGCTATTGAGATTTTTGGACATTCCTTATTTAATTTATTTTATTTCAGGTTATTTTTGCTCATTTAGGTTTGAGCTACTTTCATTATATTCAATTATCGAATCACTTGGTGATATTTTTCAACTGAAATCATCAGATTCAATTTACATTTGGCAGCGCAGCTCCTTTTTGTTCTTTTATCTGTCTATTGTGTGTGTCTCACATTTTTGGTTGCAGCAGCTAATTTTCCATGTCTACACTTATTTAAGCCTTACACTACTAAGTGTCACTTAGACAGGGCAGTAATTCACATTATTTCAAGGTGTGGGGTTGTTTTTCAGGAGTTGGGCTTGGCCCCTTAGTTCCAGTGAAGGGAACTTTTAAAGCATTAGCATACCAAGACATTTTGGACAATTTCATGCTCTCAACTTTTTGGAAACAGTTTGGGGATGGGCCCTTCCTGTTTCAACATGACTGCGCACCAGTGCACAAAACAGGGATCATAAAGACATGGATGAGCGAGTTTGGGGTTGAGGAACTTGACCGGCCTGCACAGAGTCCTCTCATCCATATCAGTGCCTGACCTTCTTTCGGAAGAATGGTAATACATTCCCACAGACACACTCCTAAACCTTGTGGACAGCCTTCCCAGAAGAGTTTAAACTGTTATAGTGGCAAAGGATGGACCAACTCAATATTGAACCCTATGGCATTTTTCAGCTTGATCACATGATGGATATAATATGCTATTTATCTGAATAGCTAAATGACTATCAAACATTGTGAACTAAATCCTGTAATCTTCTACTGTAAATACAGAAAACACTAACTGTGCACTACTGCACTTTGGCTCACTTCTGGCTGAAAGATGTGCTGTGGCCCTGTCATTTTCTTAATGGCTGTTGCAGTGTGTAATTGTTGAGGTCTAGATCTACAACCAGTAAATGATAATTTTCAGAATTTCTTCCTGAAAAAATAACTTACATCTCTACTACTATCCCCAGTGTTACTTTGCAGTGGCTTAATTACCAGTGTTCTAGTGGCTTAGAACAGTGGTTCTCAACTTGGGGTCGGGACCCCCTCGGGGGTTGACTGATGATTTGCCAGGGGTCACCGAATCCTGGGCTGTTCCTGAAGCCCGCACCACTCTCCTGGCTTTTTGCGGCCGCCCAGCTGAACTGTTCCTGTAGCCTGCGGCCGCCTACTCAGCCTCTTCGCAGCTGCCCATTCAGTTCACGGCATGGCTGGGGGGCAGAGACTAAAGGTCAGCTGACTGCTGAGGAATGTGAAGTGGGAGGGGCTGGAAGAGACCCTATCTCCTGATTTCGGTATAGGTGTCACTGCTACGAGACACCACAAGGTCGGAGACACAGTGAAGCCGGAGACACAGTGAGTAACACTACCTGTGATTATAGTTGCCATTAAAAGTCCCCACTACAGTTCTCAGATCAGTAGATGACCTTGATCAAGAGCACGTAAGTTGGCTGATCAGAACTCCCCCCCAGCACTGCCACTCCTCCCCCCCCCCACCAGAACTGCCACTCATCCCAACTTCCTGCTAGCATTGCCACTCATCCCAACTCCTCGCCAGCACTGACACTCACCCCGTTTCCTCCACCAAGGAGTAAGAGAAGGAATAAAAATAGAAAATACATAGAAGGGAGAGGAAAGAGGGGGAGGAACAAAGAAAAAGGGAGAAAAAGAATAAGAGAAAGAACAAGAAAGATGGCTAGAGAGAGGGATGGGGGGGGGGGGGGGCAAGAAATTAGGATAGAGACAGATAAAAGAGAAAGAAAGGAGAACAAAGAGTGGTACATCCTAAAATGTACCATAAGGAAATACTGTACGAGTGGAAGAGACTCAGGGACCGCTAAATATCCGTGGGTTAGGGGCGGAAATTACTTGTCTTGCCTTGGGTGCTGACAACCCACACTACGAAAATAATTTTACTGTAAGGGGTCTCCACCACTTGGGAAATTTTATCAAGGGGTCACGGCATTAGAAAGGTTGAGAACCACTGGCTTAGAAGTTCTCCATATATAAGTATAAATTACTGCATCATCCAGATAATATAATTGGCCAAAGCAATAACCTGCTGGTGTATAACACAGTATGGCGCTATTCAGAGTCGATCCGTACTATACTCGGACTACGCAAGCTGCGTAGGACCCCGCTACTGTGCGGGGCCCCAAGGGCGGATTGGCTCTGCTCGGGGACCCCTGGGGCCGCTGCCGCCGCTCTGAGGGCAGCGGCGCCTGAAAAAAAGATGGCCAGACATGCAATTGCACATGCGCCAGCACTGTTCCGAAGTCCGGACACGCTCTGCAATTTTCGGAAAAGCGGGCGCATGCGCAGTGACACGATGGCGCCATTCCTGTTGCCCCCCGCAGCCTCTGACCTCTCCTGTTGCCCCCCGCAGCCTCTGACCTCTCCTGTTGCCCCCCGCAGCCTCTGACCTCTCCTGTTGCCCCCACCGCAGCCTCTGACCTCTCCTGTTGCCCCCCACAGCCTCTGAACTCTCCTGTTGTCCCATCCGCAGCCTCTGACCTCCCCTGTCCCATCCGCAGCCTCTGACCTCCCCTGTCCCATCCGCAGCCTCTGACCTCCCCTGTACCATCCGCAGCCTCTGACCTCCCCTGTACCATCTGCAGCCTCTGACCTTTCCCTGTACCATCCGCAGCCTCTGACCTCCCCTGTACCATCCACAGCTTCTGACCTCCCCTGTATCATCCGCAGCCTCTAACCTCTCCTGTACCATCCGCAGCCTCTGATGATCTCTTGTCTTATATCACGTCTGGAGAAGAGTCAAGAGTGGGAGTGCCGCCAGGATGGGGGTCATGGGAGAAGTCAGACATGTATGGACTGCGGAGAGGAAACTATGGGATAAAACCAGAGCCACCAAGCTGGAGCCGACTGACTGAGCCCTGCATGATGCACCTGAGAGGAGGTCAGTGACAGCACCGACAGGCCAGTCTAGGGGGGGGGATCAATACAATATTGTAAGGGGGCACTGATATAAAGGTTTCCCCCTTATATCAGAAAACCCCCTTATCCTAGTGTTTTCTTTCTCTGGTCACCACAGTCCTCCCCACATTCCAGAGTTCCCCTTTACATCATAGTATGCAGGATTCCACCTTACATTGCAAGGGGGAACTCTGATGTAAAGGGCAATGCTGCAAACCCTGATGTAAGTAGGGAGGCTCTCTGAGTACACTGGTGTATGGGGGGCTCTCTGGGGACCCTGATGTAAGGAGGGGCTTTATAGGGATGCTCTCTGGGGACCCTGATGTAAGATGGGTGCTCTCTGGGGACCCTGATGTAAGGGGGTGCTCTCTGGGGACCCTGATGTAAGGGGGTGCTCTCTGGGGACCCTGATGTAAGGGGGTGCTCTCTGGGGATCCTGATGTAAGAAGGTGCTCTCTGGGGATCCTGATGTAAGGGGGGTGCTCTCTGGGGATCCTGATGTAAGGAGGGGCTCTCTGGGGATCCTGATGTAAGGGGTGGCTCTCTGGGGACCCTGGTGTAAGGAGGGGCTCTCTGGGGACCCTGATGTAAGGAGGGGCTCTCTGGGGACCCTGATGTAAGGAGGGGCTCTCTGGGGACCCTGATGTAAGTGGGGAATCTCTGGGGACCCTGATGTAAGTGGGGGATCCACACTCAGATATGTAAAGATATATATATATAATTATATACATGTCTGTTCTATATTGTTGTACTTATTCTTTGACTGTTTTGTTTAAAGGAGGGGGGATTGTATTGGGAGCACTGAAGTGTCAGGTGTGACTGTGTGGCAATGGCAAATGGTTTCCATAGCTCACGGCATCACGGGTCAGGTAGAGGGCCCCTTAGCAGAATTTTGCTTAGGGCCCCAGGGAGTTCAGGATCGGCACTGGCGCTATTTGATGATGGCGGCATGACTGTAATTGTCTGTCTTGGGGAACAAATAAAAAACAAATGATGGGTCCTTTCCACAGTACACCAGTTCCTATCCTCATCTGTTTACTTGGGGCTCCATGGAGATAATATCAGGCAAACATTAGTGTGACTAAAAATGGCCAGTGAGTGGATAATCAATTGCAAAGTGTCTGCTAGAATGGAACAAACTGTCCATTCTAATGAATTCCCATTAAACAATGTGGCTTTGGTTCTAGAGGAGATCCCAGAGAGCAGCCTCTTGTGAATAGCTCTTAGAGATAGTCTGCTCATGCTAATGTGAAGAGCACAGTAGAAGCAGTGTATTGAAGACTTCAGCTTCACACAGAATCAATCAATTTGATATACTAAAATGATCCTTGACACGTTACATGTAACTTGGGAGAAATGCTTTAAAACCGTTACAAACATTTACTGCAATTATAGCAAGAATTTCAGCAAGAGCAAGAAAGTCATAGTCAAGAGCACAGTCAGTTTATGTCCCAATATAAAACAGGCTATTACATTAATATTGTACCATGTATGGCACCGAATAATGCAGAACGTTAGAAATCTAAGTAACACTCTTTATCGTCTAACCTAAAGTTGAACTTTATTCTCCTAAAGTATATAACTACCTGCACTTGCCTAGGTGAGAATGATGTGTCTTGCTTCCACTGCCTCCTGGGATCCCACATCACATATATCAGTAGAATCCAAGAGCAAGGACCCACAGTGTCCAGTGGATGGGCCTGGCAACTCGTTATTGGTGGGTGTGACTGCAAGAACCCAGAAGAGGCAGCCAGTTCCCAATGACTGAGGAGGCCCAAGATGGCAGCACAGGTCCTGGGCTGTAGCAGCAGATTGGTGGCAGGACAATGCTGGATTTGATGGGAAGGAGAGTAAGTGAATCAAGGACAACTCACTTAAATCTGTCCAAACGAGAGTCTAGTAGACATCCCGGGTATGATAAAGTTTGAAACAACAAAATCATAAATTATAATATAATAAATAACTATAAATAATTATAACAAATAATAATATAATAATAAAAATTATTCAATAATGTAATCATATCAAAAACACAGAAATTTGCTCAGTTGCAGAATTGTCGCTGTCATTACTTTCAGTGTTTGATGACGGATTTCCCCACAAATCACTATCGCTCAATTCTGCAAGTGATTCTAATTTATTATCGCTGTTTTCTAGCTGGTCTAAAACCACTTTTGATGTAAAGGGACGTTTTTTGGTTGCTTTGGACAATCTCCAGTTTCCAGGCAGAAAGAAGAGTATTTGTAATATAAAACTGCATGCAGGGCACTGGACAAACCACTAGGGACAAAAGGGATGTGAAATAATTTGATACAGTAATGTAATCTGTAAGATTACTGTGTTCTGTATGTATTGTGTGTTTTCAACTTTTTGAATTTGGCGCCGTGCTCCACAGGGGCGTACCTAGAGCATTTGGCACCCGGGGCGGATCCTATATCTGGCACCCCCCCCCCCCCATTAAAATGTAAAAATACCCCACTGTGCCCCCTGCATACCTCTGCATCCTTCAATATCTCTTTGTCACTACTGTGTACCCCCTCTCCACAACTGCATCTCTGGGCCCCTTTACATTACACATCTCCCTGCGCCTCTGGACCCCTTTACATTACATAGCACCCTGCCCTTCTGGACCCCTTTACATTAAACAGCACCCTGAACCTCTGGACCCCTTTATATTAAACAGCACCCTGAACCTCTGGACCCCTTTACATTACACAGCCACTGTACCCCTTTACATTACACAGCACCCTGCCCTTCTTGACCCCTTTACATTAAACAGCACCCTGAACCTCTGGACCCCTTTACATTACACAGCCACTGTACCCCTTTACATTACACAGCACCCTGCACCTCTGGGCCCCTTTACATTACACAACACCCTGATCCTCTGGACCCCTTTACATTACACAACACCCTGATCCTCTGGACCCCTTTACATTACACAACATCCTGCAGCTCTGGGCCCCTTTACATTACACAACACCCTGCAGCTCTGGGCCCCTTTACATTACACAACACCCTGATCCTCTGGACCCCTTTACATTACACAACACCCTGATCCTCTGGACCCCTTTACATTACACAACACCCTGCAGCTCTGGAACCCCTGCATGTTACACAGACCCCCCCCCTTCAGTGCATACCCCCCTTCAGTGTTGCCCCCGTTCAGTGCAGACCCCCTCTTCGGTGTAGCCCCCGTTCAGTGCAGACCCCCTCTTCAGTGCAGACCCCCCTCTTCAGTGTAGCCCCTGTTCAGTGCAGACCCCCTCTTCAGTGTAGCCCCCATTCAGTGCAGACCCCCTCTTCAGTGTAGCCCCCGTTCAGTGCAGACCCCCACTTCAGTGTAGCCCCCGTTCAGTGCAGACCCCCCCTTCAGTGTAGCCCCCGTTCAGTGCAGACCCCCCCTTCAGTGTAGTGTAACCCCCGTTCAGTGCAGACTCCCCCCCTTCAGTGTAGCCCCCGTTCTTTGAATAAATTTAGACCAGGCTCATAACAGTTAATACAACATTACTGAAGTAGTGCTGCATAACAGTTCAATATTACCAACGTCTTTCTCCCTAAAATAACTATAGTAGCGTGGCTGCCCAGGCATACCTCTGTGAGGTGAGAGTCCATTATGGCATTGTCCATGACTTGGGTGTCCTTGAAAGTCCTGGTGTCTTCAGCATCAGTCCCGATTCCACGAACAGAATCAACCAGCACAGGAAGAAGAACCAAGAGCCAAGAGCCCTGGACCTTAGTCTTCCCCCTTTTTATAGCACAGGTGTGCTGGTTAGGACAAAAAGCCCAGGAACTGAGCCTGTAACAGTTAACCCTTACCCCAGCCTGGGCCAGATACTATCTTACTATTAACCATACACTTCAACCGGCTTACAACAGAACTTCACTTTATTCACTGAGCTAAGGTAGTATAACCTTGCAAAGGGAAAAATCCAATGCAACGTGAGCAGCCTGGTCTTTAGTAAATTAGCCTCAAAGTCTCTGTGTTTCTGTTGTTTTTCTAGGACTCAGTCATGTACTGTATCCAGCACCATTTTGACTGGTAAAAAATCTCATCTGCAGCAGCTTTTCCAAGAACTGCACATAGGGATTTATTTACTAAAAGCAAATCCACTTTGCACTGCAAGTACAGTCGCTGTAGATCGATGTAGATCTGAGAGGAAGCTCTGAAATGAGGGGAAGCTCTGCTGATTGTATCATCCAAATGTCCACCCAAAAGGCTGTTTTTTATTTTCCTTGCATGCCCCCCTCAGGTCTACAACGACTGCACTTCCAAGTGCACTTGTAGTGCAAAGTGGATTTGCCTTTAGTAAATAACCTCCACAGTGTGACTGAATAAGTCATCAGACTGAGCATAGTTTTTTCATAATGAATTATAGGGGCTCATAAAACATATCAATAAAAAAAATGCATACAAATATTCACCACCATGAAAGCATAAATGTGTACTGTGAAAATATGCATAACAAGATGAATATGTTATACAAAGTAGCTAGATCTTGGAAGTTTGAATCTTTTTATGTGACAGTCAAACACCTACAGTGTCATGATTAAAGATGCATATTCCTCAAATAGCACCTTAAGATGTTTCCAAATTTAGAAGTGCACTCCGAATCTGATGCATCTTCTGAGACCTTGCTGCACATCCCCAAAATAGACCAGTGTGGGTGTTTGTATTTAATTCAAATTCCTTGGGATAGAGAGCTCAACAAATGTAATTATCTGTTATCAGAACCCATGCTGACCAAGACTAATACAGCATGAAACAATGGGGGGGATTCACTTGAGTACCGGTATATATATTTTATACTTAGGCAAGAAAAGCGGCACTCCTTTTGAATACTCATCTACAGAGGCGGCTCTAGGCTTTGTGAGGCCTTAGGCAAAATTTAGACATGAGGCCCCACTCACACCATTTGCAGAGGTTAAGGAAGAACCCAGAGACAGAGAATCTTATTACTGCTGCTGCTTTTGTGGGTGGTATGTGTACTGCTCCAATCACATGGGATGAATAGGAGAGGAGGGTCCACAGTACACATCCCACCCATATAAGCAGCAGCAGTAGTGAGATGCTCTGCCTCAAGGTGAATAGGGGTGGGTGGTATATGCAAGAGGGGGGCATGGGGTGAATAGGGGTGGGTGGTATGCGCAGGAGAGGGGCACGGAGTGAATAGGGGTGGGTGGTATGTGCAGGAGGGGGACACGGAGTGAATAGGGGTGGGTGGTATGCACAGGAGGGGGGGGGGGGCATGGAGTGAATAAGGGTGGGTGGTATGTGCAGGAGGGGGCATAGAGTGAATAGGGGTGGGTGGTATGTGCAGGAGGAGGCACGGGGGGATCTCCGATTTAGGGCAATGAGCACTCAGCATCACTCCATGAGCATTCACTCCCATCTCAGCACTTGTAAGCTGCAGCTCCACCTCCTCCCTTGTAAGATATTTGCTGACAGCGTTGGAGCACACTGAGCGGGAGCGCCAGAAAGAGCTGAGAGAGAGAGGGAGGATAATCCATGCCCACGTGCGTCCGTGTCTTTCCAAATGTGACAGGAGCCAGTGAGTGACAGGAGCGGCTTTCTCTCATCCATGGGTGCCCTGTGGGACAGCCTCAGAGGTGGCTCCTAGGCAAATTATGCAGCTGCAAGGCCCCAGTGAGTGTGAGGCTTTAGGCGACCGCCTAATTTGCCTAATTAAAGAGCCGTCTCTGCTCATCTATGTGCAGGGAAGTTGAAAACAGAATTCCAATCAAACATCTTGAGCAGACATCAATGAGATATGCAAATGTATCTCAGCCCTAGTCTTGTCCTGGGACGCTTACATGCCTCCATGGTGTTGCTCACATGCTGGCCTTGATTTTGATAGCTTGCAGTACTGGGACAAGGCCATTTGGTGCCCAGGGCGAAGATGGCAAAATGCCCCCCCCCCCCCCGTTTTTAAGAAATAATCAATGTCGTTTCAAAACAAGAATATACTTAATAAATACAAATTCAATTTGGTTTAATGCGATAGAAACAAATTTCACTCACACAACAAAACGCTCCCCATAACATAAAATTTGCCCATCAGAGTGCCCCTTAACATAAAATATGTCCAACAGCGTGCCCCTTAACATGAAATTTGCCCATCAGAGTGCCCCTTAACAGAAAATATGCCCATCAGAGTGCCCTTTACCATAAAATTTGCCCATCGGAGTGCCCCTTACCATAAAATTTGCCCATCAGAGTGCCCCTTAACATATAATTTGTCCAACAGCGTGTCCCTTAACATAAAATTTGCCCATAGGCACATTTTATATTAAGGGACACTCTGATGGGCAAAATTGTATGTTAAGGGACACCCTGATAGGCACATTTTATGTTAAGGGGCACTCTGATGATCACAACAAAACGTGCCCCTTAACGTAAAATCTGCCCATCAGAGTGCCCCTTAATACAAAATGTGGCCATCAGTGTTGCTCTTAAAATAAAATATGCCCATCAGAGTGCCCCTTAACATAAAATGTGCCCATCAGCGTGCACCTTAACATAAAATAAGGGTCACGCTGATGAGCACCTTTTATGTTAAGGGGCACTCTGATGGGCACATTTTATTTTAAGTGGCACGCTGATGGGTATATTTTTAATGTGCACGCTGATGGGCACATTTTATGTTAAGGGGCACTCTGATGGGCACAACAAAATGTGTCCATCAGTGTGCCCCTTAAGAAAATATGCCCATCAGTGTGCACATTAAAAATATACCCATCAGCGTGCCCCTTAAATTAAAATTTGTCCATCAGAGTGCCCCTTAACTTAAAAAAAAGGTGACCATCAGCGTGACCTTTAAGGCTGGCCATACATTATACAACTTTTGTCTATAGATTTCCTTTAGATTTACCAAAACCATATAATATGAGGTCAAATCTAAACGCTTTCAATTTGTGTGCAATCAGGCAGGCCCTTGTACTACACAGTTGAAGGTAAATCTAAAGGAAATTGAATAAGAAAACTGTATGGTGTATGGCCAGCTTTACAAAATATGCCCAGCAGTGTGCACAATAAAAATGATGTATATGTCCATTAGTGATCACTAGTTGGCCCACATACCTTGAATGCAGGAGGGCACGCCACACAACTGTAATACCGAAGGGGCGGATTGCGGAAGCTGCGAGATATGGAGAGCCTGAGCCAGGACCTGGGAACCGCGAGTAGCAGGGCGCGGGGCATGCATGTGACATCACGCCACTACTCTCGGCCCGTGAGTGCAAGCTCGTCTTCTCTCAACTCGTCTCCAAGACCTGCTTCATTTAAGTCCGTTCATTTAAAAAGTCCGGCGGACTAGCCTACTAACGGCGGGATTGTCCGCCGGACTGCCAAGTCCAGCGGATAGTTTTAAAACAAAACTTAAAACTTTGGTCCGCCGGACTTTGGCGCCAAAAAGTCAGCCGACGCCCACACACGAGGGGATTGTCCGCTGGACTTGAGTCCAGAGGATGATCCCGCGGGATTGTCCCTTCGTGTGTACGCCGCATAAGAGCACACACAAGTTGCCATTCCCAGGGAAAGCTTAACACTGCAGACTCTCTAGCTTCTTAGCTTTAAGACCCCTTTAACACTCGGGCCATGGCCGCGTCAGCGATAAAGAGCCGTTTGTTTTAGCGGCCCTTTTTCCGCTGTTTAAGGGGCACTTTTGCGCCGCTAGCAGTCCAGTTTTGTGGCTCTTTCAAAGCCCTTTTAAGTCACTTTGAAAGAGCTGCCCATTCATTCCAATAGGCAGGGTCGTTTTGGGAGTTCTTTATACATCGCTCTCAAACCGCCCCAAAGATGCTGCTTGCAGGACTTTTTTTCCTGTCCCCCAAGCGCACCGCCCCTGTCTGAAAAGGCACACTGGAGGGAATGAGAGGCAGTGTTCAGGCACTTAGCAGAGGCTATTTCTAGCGCTAAAGCACCTAAAAACTGCCCCAGTGTGAAAGGGGTCTTAGCCAGACCAGGTAGCATTGCTCGAAAGCTTGCATTTTGCCCATTGGAAACCTCCACACCCCAGAATTACTTATGACTCCCACCTTTTTGAGGATGTGCATAATTTGTCAGCCGGGATACTTTACAGCCAGCCATTCCTGGCAAAAGTCCAGAATGATGGTGGAGCACCCCTATCAGACATTGGTATTAACAGATACTACACTTGATCTTGGCCTATAGGCCTATCGGTTAGGCAGCTACTGTCGGTGCTCCTAACACATAAAGCACAGCCTGCCTGACAAATTGACAGCCCATTCCTGTGGTCTAATCTGAGAAGCAAGGCTGTTAGTTTGACAGCTGTGTCCTGCACCGTGTATGGCACAGCTGGTATATTCCCTGGGAATCGGTGCGCATGTTTACTGGTTACTGTACCTTGTACAATGATATAATTGAGGGATCCTTATGCCAATGGCTGCCTCTGCTTTTTTTCCCAAATACTGGTTTCTGTTAAATGTTTTTTCATAAATATACATCTGAATATCTCCTACCAAAATACTGCGGGCTGACTATTAGGTGGTGACTATTACAAAATTATATTTTTCTTAATAACAAGAACTCTGTGATCATAAATGAGACTCTCCAATTCTGCAGCCCTGCTAGAGAAAAATAAGCACCTATACTGTTTAGGCCTCGTGCACATAGGGGCGTCAGGCATTTTTCTTCCTTGCTCTAAACGCCCCTGCATGTTAGCCTATGGCAGGGGTGCCCAACCAGTGGCCCGGGGCCACATGTGGCCCGCAGAGCCCTCTGATGTGGCCCGCAGAGCCCTCTGATGTGGCCCGCGGAGCCCTCTGATGTGGCCCGCGGAGCCCTCTGATGTGGCCCGCGACCTCCTGCTCTGGGATGGAATAGAATACTGTTATTAACAGTTGCACTGCGTTGCACCCACAGTGCGGGAAAACCACAGTGCATCAGTGTGAAAGCAGCCTTGGGCCCCTTTCACACGGTAGGTCCGACCAAATTGGACCCTCCATTCACCTCTAAGGAGTGGCAGATGTAAACCGACTTGTGTCCTACCTCCAATCCGATCCGCAAAAAAAAAGAAAAAAAAAAAAGAGTTTAGTGGTCTGTGTCCGCTCTGCATATGCAGAGCAGACACGGACCTGCCATCCGCCTGCTCTGCTCATTGTGGCCCGCGACCGGTTACCAAGTCGCTTAAGTGGCCCTCGTGCTTCAAAAGGTTGGGCACCCTTGACCTATGGGGTTGATTTACTAAAGGCAAATAGACTGTGCACTTTGCAGTTGCTCCAGAACTTAGTAAATAAGGTAAAGCTTCACTTTGCAAAGAATACCACTTGCAAAGAATACATCACGTGCAAGGAAAATAAAATAAAAAAACAGCATTTTTGCTTGCGTGTGATTGGATTATGGAAGTCAGCAGAGCTTCTGCTTATTTCCTTAAATCTGAAGCAACTGCTCTTGCAGAGTGCTACTGTACTGCAAAGTACACAGTCTATTTGCATTTAGTAAATACCCCCCATTTGTCCATTCACACATAGGCTTTAATCAGCGTTTAGTGGCAGGAGCTTTTAGAGGCTTTCAGAGGCAGTAAAAAAAAAAAAAAAAAAAACACTGCCAGTGCGTCCAGGACCAGCGGAGTTTGGGCACAGAAAAAAATGCTTGACGCTGCTAAAAGGGCCTAAAAGCTAGCCCATGTGCAATAATTAATTTTAATGAACTTAATTAATGCCCTAGAGCTGTAAAATGAGATGAAGGTCTGCTGACTTCCATCATCCAATCGTGTGCAGGCAAAAATTTAGTTTTTTTTTTTTTTTCCTTGCTTGTGATTGGGTATACTTTGCTGATTTAGGCTTTACCTCATTTACTTAGCTCTGGAGCAACTGCACTTGCAGTGTGCAACTGCACTTAGCACAGTGCACAGTCTATTTGCCTTTAGCAAGTCAACCCCAATGTCTCACCCTGCTATGCACATGCTCAGTTGCTCTCTATTTTTTGTCACTGTGACAAAAATGTAGAGGCCAATCTGCTGACAGCCTCAAGATTTACTGCTGTTCAGGGGCACTGGGCTTCAGCAAAATGGCAACCTCCAGCAAGAAGAAGCATGCACAATGCTGGAGGAAATTTAAAGCACACACTCATTTTGGTAGCATAGATATTATTGTGGAATGTATGATCCTTGCTAAAGAACATTATTTTTTTTACTAAATTGTTATGGGTAAAGTTCTGCTTTAACCTCAGTTGCAGACTGGCAACATGATTGCAACCAATATTAACAATTTAAGAACACCTTATTTGCATACTAGCTCCAAGGCAATGATTGGATAAGTATTGAAGCAATGAGAACAGCATTACCGCTAAGCAAAAGGAGAGGTCCGCAGTGGCAGCAGAGAGCAATAGAAGGCACATTTCTGAGTTAAAAATACATACTTGAATAGAATTTTTATTATTTTTGTATACCAGAGTTTAGAGTCATTTTAACTGACACCAGTGGAACCCAAAATCTCCAAAAACTGACTTCAATATCTCCAACATAACATGACATTCTGGTTTATGCATCCTACCGCACCAGCTAAATCCTCGAGAGTCATACAACTTCTGAATAGCTGTCTCCAAAAACATGCTGAAAGTCTCAATGTAAGAAACTGAAATGGAACAGCCCATCTGCAGGCAGCTGTCAATATAGAATTGGCCTGGGAAACAGCACCCCAGGGGTACGAACAGTCCGGATGGATTGGCAGCAATAGAAAGGCAGACTTAATGTCTGCGTTTGTCATGAATGCCCCTGGACCCATCTTCCTGACTGATGGGACAGCTTCATCAAAGGATGCCTTCACCACCTTGCTCAGCTGCTCATTATTACCAACCAAAACGTCCTTCCTGTAAGACAGATGGTGTATTAAATTAAGCTTACCTGCCTGTTTGTTTGGGACAATGCTAAGTGGGGATACACAAAGATGAGGTATGGAGAAAATCTAAATGGCCCTCCCATCCTACTCAGTTTGACTTCCTTCCTTACCTTCTTAAAGGGGTTGTAAAGGTAAGTGTTTTTTCACCTAATGCATCCTATGGACGCCGGGGGTCGGGGCCGAGTCCTGCATGCGGTGTCTATGGACGCCGAATGCTGGACTCGGGAGTGCGCCCGCAAGGTAACCCCCCGGGAGAGCACTTCTCCCAGGGGGTTATCTGATGCAGGGAGGAGCCGAGACAGCCACTAAGGGACCCCAGAAGACCAAGATCAGGGCCACTGTGTGCAAAACAAGCTGCACAGTGGAGGTATGATATGTTTGTTATTTAAAAAAACGAAAAAAAAAAAAAAAAAAAAAAAACGAAAAAAACTCCAGCAAAAGTGCTGCTGTGCTCTTGTCAGGGTACTCAATTTGCCATGGTTTCAACCCACCTAGTCTCACTGGCATCTTCCTATTTACCAGAAGGCTGATTTGTCCCAGATCTGTTGGCTGTTTCACCCTTTCTTCTGGAATTCCCCCTCATTCTCTACATCCTAAGCACTCATAGTAGAATTTTCAGGATGCTCTCCACTTACACTGTCCTTCTTTGGACCATCAACAAATTCACTTTTTTTTGCCAGCTGAGGACCGAAATCGAGCTGTCAGTTGACACTAGACTGAAAGGGCTACCCCAAACTTTGATATGTTTGTTGGCCCTTCTGGCCTGCCATCTGCCAAATCCATAAACTGATGTTCTTATTCCCATTCCAAACGCTGCTGAACTGACATGTACTGACAGAATTGCTCATCTTTCTTTTCCTAGAAAGAATTGCTCATCATAACAGAGCTACGAAATTCCCTCCGTAAATGCATTACTCAGGTGTCTTCTCACTGCCAATGTTCCCTATTAGAGCTTGCAGCCATTCAATAAGCGTTCATAGAAAGAGCAGAAATGTACTCTGTTCTTCATCCTCCTCATTATTCTCCTTCACCTTCTCCCACTTATCAATCAGGAAAAGTTCTAATGGTGGCAGAAGGAAAATGTTGACATACTCTCAATGCCAGAGCTTTACTTTTATCTCTGCCTTCAAGTGTGCTCCCAATTGACCCTCAAAATAGACGTAAGTGCTGCCCTTTGCTGCATCTGAAAACAGGAAAACTTTTTTATTTCCCCTTCTCATCTTCTGCATCCTCTACATTTTACTGTTCCCATCTGCTGTAGTTTCTTGAACTCTGTCTTGACATTCTGCTTCTCAGTGCACTCACTTTTTCATCCGCTGCCTCTGTCACTGTGACATTACCAGTTCTGCGGGAGCCCATATTCCTACTAGCCCACTCTGTACTTGTCTCTGCCCTGCCAACTATGAAACCAGTGCCCTTAATGTATGCATCAACTCTTTCAAACCATATCAGTCCCCCCTATGGTGGTTGCAGTGTTCTGTGTGCTGTGATTAACTATTAATTTGTGACACTCCCGCAGGTTGGATTGCCTCCAAAGGTCCAGAATGGACCTTCTGACATGGACACTGCTGAAGAAAACATCTGACTTCTCGTCTCTCCTGGAACTTGCATGACTGACAAGAGGGTGTCTTGCCACCAACCCCTCCTGACTGCCAGTGGCGACCGACATCCACATTGACCCCTGGTCTGGTCAAGGCACTATTCTGCAAGCCTTCAGGGAAATGAAGAGAGGTGAGTCCTTCCCACCTCCTCCCACTCCTCAAAAATCAGGCACAGGCCCACCCTCAGCACATGTAGATTTTTTTATTCTTTCTATTTTATTCCATTCTATAGTTTTTCTATTGTATTCTATATTTTCTATTCTATTGTTTTTACCTCCTATTCTATTCTTTTCTATATTATTATTTTCTATTCTATTCTTATCTATTCTAGCCAAATTCAAATTTATTCTAATCAAAATTCTAATTTCAGAAGACAGTTACGGTATATTCTTTCTATTTTATTATACTCTATTGTATTTTTCTAATTTATTCTATTATTTTCTATTCTATTCTTTTCTAACATAATCTAATCTATTCTATCCTTTTCTGTTCTGTTTTATACTATTCTTTTATTTTATTTTCTATTCTGTTATGTTTTACGGTATTCTATTATTTTATATTACTTTATATTATATTTCTTTCTATTCTATTATTTTATATTATATTTGTTGCTACTCTTTTATTTTATATTCTATTCTGTTGTGTTTTACTATATTTTCTTACTTTCTATTTTCTATTCTATTCTATTCCTTTATTTTCTATTCTATTTTAATCTATTCTGGTTTTCAAATTCATGAAAAGGAAAACAACAGGGCCCCAGATCAGTGTGTGTACGAAGAAACAATACTTTTTATATCTAACATTCCCCTTTTTACTGCTGCTGCAAATAAAAGTTTTTAAGGGTAAAAGTTTGTCGCCTTTCCACGAGCGGGCGCAATTTGGAAGCGTGACATGTTGGGTATCAATTTACTCGGCGAAACATTATCTTTCACATTATAAAAAAAAAATTGGGCTAACTTTACTGTCGTCTTATTTTTTAATTAAAAAAAGTAGATTTTTTTTTGTTAAAAAATGCGCTTGTAAGACCGCTGCGCAAATACGGTGTGACAGAAAGTATTGTAACGACCGCCATTTTTTTCTCTAGGGTGTTAGAAAAAAAATGTATATTGTTTTGGTGTTCTACATAATTTTCTAGGGGAAAAAAATGTTTTTACACCACATCTAAAAAGGAGGCAAGGTCTTAAAGTGGTTAAATTCTCAGGACCTCACTATGGTTCTGCCACTGGTTAGTACTCACAGATAGGCTCATGTCTGAACTCCATATCCACTAACAGTCTCCATAACTGTCAGAGGTAAATATATTATGGATACAGCGAATCTGAGATAAGAGGACAGTTTGCCATAATATCTTGTAATAAATAATGAATACGATAACTTGTATGATTTTATCTCAACCAACACCATGTTGCATGCAGTTCCTACATTTGAAGTACAGATGTCACTGTTGCATTGCCTGTCCATGAAAATCTCTGAACAAAGATGAATGGATTTACACAAGCAGAACATCTGAGAACACCTGTATGACTTTTATCACTGTATGAGAAACATGGACGTCTTCAATCAGCGTTGCCACTAAAGATAGCAGCTCCAAAACTTGTATATTCTAATAACAAATACTGAAACAAGCAAGTTAATACGTGATTATCCTTGCTTACTTACGTATTGGGGTTGATTTGCTAAAGGCAAATCTTTGCAGTTTGCTAGTGTAGCTGCACTCATGTCCCTAGTAAATGTAAGGTTGTAAAGATTACCCAATCAAGTGCAAGAAAATAATAAAATAATATAATAAATATAATAAAAAATAATAAAAAATAAATGAAAGCATTTTGCTGTAATAAATTTGTGTGACTCTAGGTGTGGTTGCCACCATCCTTTTATCTAGAAAGAGCCTTAATGTATTATCATGGTTGGATTGTGATAAGTAAACTGTAATGCAATATATTGGATAGTAAAATATTATCCATATTGCAAAATGGTATCTTATCCCTAAGAAAGATCGTTTTTTTTTAATTTTCAAAATGCGTTTGAGTCCAGGGGCTGAGTGGGTCAACAAGCAAGCCCAATGATTGCGGGCCAATTGTCAGCCGTGGGGGATATCCTTTGGATGTAATCTATGATGTTGTAATCCATTTTTGAAAAATACTTTTATATTATCTCATATGCAATGTAAATATATGTGCTTAAAATCTTTTTAACCACTTCAGCCTCGGAAGAATTTACCCCCTTCCGGCCAGAGAACTGTTTGCGATTCGGCACTGCGTCGCTTTAACTGATAATTGTGCGACATTGCATCCAAACAAAATTGACGTCCTTTTTTTTTTCCCCACAAATAGAGCTTTCTTTTGGTGGTATTTGATCACCTCTGCGGTTTTTATTTTTTGCGCTATAAACAAAAAAAGATGACAATTTTTAAGAAAAAGCTATATTTTTTAACTTTTGCTATAATAAATATCCCCCCAAAAATTTATAAAAAAAACATTTTTTTTTCCTCAGTTTAGGCCGATACATATTCTTCTACATATTTTCGGTAAAAAAATTGCAATAAGCGTTTATTGATTGGCTTGCGCAAAAGTTATAGTGTCTACAAAATAGGGTATAGTTTTATGGCATTTTTATTATTATTTTTTTTTACTAGTAATGGTGACGACATGTGATTTTTATCGTGACTGCGACATTATGGTGGACAGATCGGACACTTTTGGTGCTATTTTGGGACCATTAAAATTTATACAGCGATCAGTGCGATAAAAATGCATTGATTACTGTATAAATGACACTGGAGGGTCAACGATCCACAAGACGTCGACGATAAGACGATATTACGTAAAAAAAACAAAAGCAAAAGTTATAGCATCTACAAAATAGGGGATAGATTTATGGCTTTATTATTTTTTTTTCTATTAGTAATAGCGGCGAGCTGCGATTTTTATTGTGACTGTGACATTATGGCGGACACACCGGACCTTTTTGACACTATTTTGGGACCATTGTCATTTATACAGCGATCAGTGCTATAAAAAATGCATTGATTACTGTATAAATGACACTGGCAGGAAAGGGGTTAAACACTAGGGGGCAATCAAGGGGTTAAGTGTGTCCTAGGGAGTGATTCTAACTGTGGGGGGATGGGCTACCAGTCACATGACAGCGATCACTGTTCCTGATGACAGGGAGCAGTAGATCTCTGTCTTGTCACAAGGCAGAACTGGGGAAATGGTTTGTTTACATTCTGCGGCTCCGTGAGACGATCACCAGGAGACCGCGGGCACGGTCACAAAGCACGCGGCAGGGGCACACGCCCACAATGCCGCTTATTAAAGGGGACGTACCTGTACGCCCATTTGCACAGCAACGCCATTTTACCGAAGTATATCGTCGTGCACTGGTCGGCAATCGGTTAAACTGGAACAATAAACTGATATTTTAACCTTATTTTTTGATCAGAAGTTGTCTTCAAAATCCTAATAAGAGTCATTTAGGCTTTCTAAAAAGCATTTTGCTTGCACATGATTGAATGATGGAAATCAGCAGAGCTTTACCACATTTACTAAGGTCTGGGGAACATGAGTGCAAATGCAGAACTACAGAGTGCTGAGTACACAGTCTATTTGTCTTTAGTAAATCCACCCCAGTGACTTTATGCACATGATCGTTTACAGTCATTTTATATAGCTAGCTTCATTTCCTGGTGCATGGCTGTATGTGCCTTGCCCCTGCAAATGCTGATACATTTGTGTATCAGTGTTCACCCGCGCATGCACATGCAACATCATTTATGAACACAAAAGTTGCACATTTAGAATTTATGTTGGACACACAGGTAAAGAATAATCTGTGTTTACAAGAGTATAAGCATTTGTGGCTATTTATTTGTGTAGCAGATTATACAGTATGTGAAATATGTGGCTCCCCCGGGTGCAGGAAAGGGCCAGGAAATGTAGCTAGGTATATAAAGTGTCTGTTACAGCCCAGTGTGCATAAACACATAATGTGCATTTTCTCAGTGCAATCTATATTTATATCAAAAGATAATTGTACATACTGGTTAGAAGTTTGCTTGAAGAGATTTATACAGAGATACAGAGAGCAGTACATAAATGAAATTTGTCCAGGGGACATTCCAGTCAACGCAATGTTAAAAACACTACACATCCTGCTTTACTGTGTTTTCCGCATTGCTTCTCACTATAGCTGCAGCTTAATGTCACATGATTCTGTGTTGTGCAACTTCCTTCTCACTCTCCAGGTGGTAATATCTGTCAAACTCAGCCATTCAAGTCAATGGGGCCCAAAAATAAACAGGCATCCAGAAGGCGGCAGGATTGCTTTCTGAACGCCTGACAGCAGCTGCATGGCTGCACTCTGAAATGCAATATACTAGATATGTGCATTTTCATTTTCGTTCTATTCGTTTTTTTTTTTTTTGCTTTTTTCGGAAATTCGAAAATTCATAATTCGGAAAATTAGAATTTTTGAATTTCAGAATTTTGAATTTACGAATTTCCAATTTCCGAATTTTTCCAATTTCTGAAATTTTCCAATTTCCAAATTTTTCCAATTTCCAAATTTTTCCAATTTCTGAAATTTTCCAACTTCTGAATTTCGAATTTCCGAATTTTGAATTTCCGAATTTCCGAATTTCGAATTTCCGAAATTTCCGAAATTTCCGAATTTAAAATTTCCGAATTTCGAATTTCCGAATTTCGAATTTCCGAATTTCCAATTTCTGAAATTTAGAATTTCCTAAAATTTAGAATTTCCGAGATTTAAAAATTTCCGAAATTTATAATTTCCGAAATTTAGAATTTCCGAAATTTAGAATTTTTGAATTTCCGAAATCTTTGAATTTCCGAAATCTTTGAATTTCCGAAATTTTTGAATTTTCGAAATTTTTGATTTTCTGAAATTTTTGATTTTCTGAAATTTCCGATTTCCGAAAATTTCCAATTTCCAAAATTTCCAATTTCCGAAATTTCCAAATTCCGAAATTTCCAATTTCCAAAATTTCCAATTTCCGAAATTTGACCAAATTTGGAAATTAACGAATTTGTCAAAATTCGGAAATTAACAAATTTGTCAAAATTCGCAGATTAATTTCTCAAAATTCATTAAAAAACTAATTTGAAACTAAACGAATTGCACATGTCTACAATATACCATAGTTTGCTTTTCAAAACATGGGCTAGTGTGAACCTAACCTTAGGCTGGCCATACATTATACAATTTTCTTGTAAAATTTTCCTTTAGATTTACCAAAACTATATAATATGAGGTCCCACCTAAATATTTTCAATTTGTATGCAATCAGGCGGGCCCCCTACACTACATAGTTGAAGGTAAATCTAAAGGAAATTGAATAGGAAAATTGTATAATGTATGACCAGCTTTAGACATGCACAAATGCAGTGCATAAATGAACAAACACTCACGTACAGCAGATTGATCCATTCTGCTCAATACAACCTTTCCAACATAATGTTAGAGGAGCTCTTGGGATGCTGGGAACTTATGCTGGGTGCCATTCTTGTATTTGAGGCACAAAAAAGATATACATGAAAGAATCTTCTGATGTAGTACAGTTCATAAATGAATTATTATTTTTAAATCTGATTGAACTGGAGTTAGAATTGTCTGCATTCTTCTAATTTAGACCACCCAGTGAAGTAGGAGGAACCCAGAATATACAAGAAAAATATGACTAATACTAAAGGCTGATACAGAGACTGCATTGTAGAATGGTAATGAGTAATCATTTTTCTGGTTCCAGATGGAGGATCCTTGCTCTGTTCTATTAAAAAGTTTATGAAATAGTTTATGATCTCGGGATGATCTAGGGATTAGTTTATGAAAACCTTTATGGTCCGGGGATTACTACACACTTGTGGAGTTACAGTAATCTTTATTATTATTATTTTTTTTTTACATCATAAACATTTAGCTTCTAATCTACAATCTTAAAAAAAAAAATGGACATTTTGTTTTACATGTACAGAATCGGCTTTAATACAGCGGGGAGCCACAAGCCATAGGGGTTGATTTACTGAAGGCAAAAATACTGCCCTCTGCCAGTGCAGTTGCTCCAGATCTTAGTAAATGAGCAGAAGCTCTGCTGACTTCCATCATCCAATTATGTGCAAGCAAAAATGCTGTTTTTTTTTTTTATTTTCTTAGCATCTGATTGGGCATTCTTTGCAAAGTGAAGCTTTACCTCATGTACTAAGCTCTGGAGCAACTGCACTTGCAAAAGTTCACAGTCTCTTTGCATTTAGTAAATCAACCCCATAGTGTTATAAGTCATTTTCATTAAACACTTTATTTATTAAAACCTTTCTATTTTTATCGCACACCGTATTTAATAAAAACTTTTATTGCACACCTTATTTAGGACCCAGTGATGTAATCGCCAGTTCTTTGTGCTTCTCTTTGCAATGCGGGAAGATTCTGGTAAGTCGGAGGGGCCAGCAGAAGGCTGTACATAGCGACCCGAAAACATCACATCAACTTGCCTCAATACTACTCCTTTAAAACGTATGCAGCCACCACATCTAAGGGTTGGTAAGCCGCAAAATACAGATTCTTTTGTTTTTGGGTTTACATAACATGGCTGCAAAAATTCCATTTATTTCCTGGGAGCCCTGCACTAAAAAAACAAAACCATTCCCTGCACTGAGAACAAATGTATTGTTTATTGAGTGTCCATTATGCTAGTTAGGGGTGCAACGGATCAAAAAACTCATGGATCGGATCGATCCTTGGATCAGAGTCACGGATCGGATCATTTTTCGGATCAGCAAATAATAATTGAATTGGCAAAAACCTGTGAAAATTCCACCACCATATAGTCCCCACTGTAATATCCACTTCATCTCCCCCACTGTAATATCCACATCCTCTCCCCCACTGTAATATTGTCTGAGTATGGCCGAGTATTGGCAGGGTATGGCCGAGTATTGGCAGGGTATGGCCGAGTATTGGTAGGGTATGGCCGAGTATTGGCAGGGTAATGCAGGGTATGGCAGAGTATTGGCTGGGTAATGCAGAGTATCGCAGAGTATTGGCTGGGTAATGCAGAGTATCGCAGAGTATATGCTGGGTAATGCAGAGTATCGCAGAGTATATGCTGGGTAATGCAGAGTATTGCAGAGTATATGCTGGGTAATGCAGAGTATATGCTGGGTAATGCAGAGTAGCAGAGTATATGCTGGGTAATGCAGAGTTTGTTTACAAGTGATCGCTCCGTCATTTGACGGAGCGATCACATTGTTAACAGCTGCCGGGTGTACCAAGATGGCCGCTGCTCCCGAGCTAGGCCGAAGCTGCGGCCTTTCCTACGGCCGAGGCCGCGGAGCGCTCCGCGGATCGGCGACGATTCGTGACCCGTTCGGATCACGGATCGGCGACGATCCGTTGCACCCCTAATGCTAGTAAATTGAAAGGCTGAAAATGTGGCTTCTCTCCACCAGAGGAAACCCCCAGGGCTCTGACAGGGTGATGCCAACAAGAGCAGGTGCCACCAGATTTAAAGAAAGAATAAAAACAACAGTAACAGCACTAGTGCTAATCTTTATCCCCTTCCCGCCGAGTGTAGGTAGATATGGGTACTCGGCTTTCGGGGGTTATACCGGGATGATGCCTGCAACTGCAGGCATCATCCCGGTACTGTTGTTTAGAGACGGCGATCGCCTTTCCGAGGATAACAAGCCGCTCAGACAAACTTAAATGTTTGTAAATTTAAGTTTGTCTGAAGCTGCAGTTTGGCTCAGAATAATTATACTAAAGTTTTGGTTTCTGTGCCAGTTTAGCTGGATTGTGCTAATTTCCACTTGGCCGTGGGTGTCGCTGTCACCACCGGTAAGTTTTGAAAATGCAACAGGCTAAATGTATTGGGTACCCCTTTTACTCAGAAACAGCCTGAGGGAGTGGTTTACCCGCTGAGCATTCTGGGTAAGGGTACTTAAGGCATTTTTTTGGATTTCGTTATCCCCGACCTCATGGCCCTCCTGGCCTGAGGTGTGTGCTGCCTTTTTCCTGTGTCTCGGGGCTGGCTGGCCCAAGGCTTCGTAACTAAAGAGTAGGCCCAGAAGTTCTGGGGTCTACTGATGCAGGGGTGGCCCTGTGCTGTCTTGCCTGCGGGGAGAAGCCGTGCGACTGGAGGATCCAGGGGAGGACTTTTTCAGGAGAGGACCGAGCAACAAGGCTGGTACCTCTGAAAAGGCCTGGGTTACCTACCACACAGTATCCCCGGTTCGGCTGAAAGAAACTGGTGCTGCGTGACATCTCTTTAACTTTGTGACAAGAAGCTGATTGTGCCTTCCTGTGGCAGAGGATTGCACAACCATTTTTGCTAAAATGAACAAGTCTGTGGCAGAGACTTTGATCGAGCATCTCATCGGCTGCTAGGTCATGAGAGGGGCCTATCCGGTGGTTGCTAGATCCAGCTTGTGGAAGTTGTTTGTCCTCTGGATCAAGGAAATACCTCTAACCCGCAAACTACAAGGTACCTGAATTCCCCTTAACCCTCTATCCCGCTATTGCAAACTTGTGTGTTTTGTTAAAAACAGAAAAAGGACTAAGTGTCGGAGCCATCTTCTTTGACCACCCTTTTTACAGGACCCCTAAGATGGACACAGTGAACAGGTGAGGTAACAGTAAGCCCAACAAAAACCAGCAGCTCCTTCGGAGGTCAGTGCTACACAAGTTTTGCTGGTTTCTTAGCAGACACCAGCAACTCGGTCTGATGCGTAATTAGTGAGCAAATTGGAGGTGGACTGAAGCAGAGGAAGCAAGATTGGGATCTGGTTCATGTTTGGAGCAACATAAAGAAAGATTAATTCCTGCACAAAATATATAAAAAAAAATATATACATATATATATAAACACACAGTATATATATATATATATATATATATATATATATATATATATATATATATATATATACATACACTATATTACCAAAAGTATTGTGAAGCCTGCCTATCAATATACGCTTATTTGGATTTTCTTAATCAAAAACATGTGACAAAATACATGTTGGCCAAAATTAATGAAGAAAATAGATTTTTTTTTACATTTTTTTATTGGATATGTTTTTATAGCAGAAAGTAAAAAATATATTTTTTTTATTTCTAGCGCAAAAAATAAAAACGCAGAGGTGATCAAATACCACCAAGAGAAAGCTCTATTTGTGGGCAAAAAAGGACATCAATTGTATTTGTGTACAATGTCGCAATTGTCAGTTAAAGTAACGCAGTGCCTGTTCTGTCCATCAGATGGATATATTCTGATTATCTGCATTTGTGTTGTTGTAAATGACATTTAATGTTGTTACCTTTTATAGGAATCATTTGCAGAGCTTAGGCGCCATCTAGCGTCCTTTTTTGGTATTGCTTCTGTGTGTATATTTTATTAATAAAGTTTATAACCTAGGAAGTACTTGGAAAGCAAAGTATTCTGGGTAAAGTCTCACAGGAAGAGACACATTCATCATGCTTTTCAGACTGCAAGAGGTCTTGTTTCAATCTCTTACCATCAATCCCTTATTGAACTTAAAAAAGTAAGTTTTACTGTCTCATATTGTACTGTGTATATTTGTCTTTGAAATGTATGCTAAATTTATGGGATATTGTACTTATCAAGGTTTATTCTTGTTATTTGTAGTTTCACCTAGCTTGTTCCAATAAACTGCGATCGAAGAAATATGGTATCATGTTTATGGGATAAGAATGGTTTAGCTGAATGTCCTTGAGACAGAACAGTGAAATTTTTAAGCTGACCTCTGAAGGGAAGATAAGCTGACTTCGGAAGTCTGTACAGCCTGGGGCTACACAGTACCATACAGTCAGAAGCCTTAAAGAAGCAGGCCTGTGGGAGGCAAAGCAAGCAGCCACGCTACACAGAGACGCGCTCTGTCAAGCAGCACCGACACTAGAACGGTCTCTATACAGCAAGACAGCTTCTTCCCCGCAGCCATGTCTCACAGTAGAACATCTTCTTACAAAACACGATCACAAGCAAGCTCATCTAGGTCATCTGTCGCAAATGCAGCAGCTATCGCCCGTTCGAAAGCGGAAGCAGCAAGAGCCAGGGCCGCATTCGCAGACCAAGAGCTGCAGATGAAAAAAGAAAAGGCCCACCTTGAAGCAGAAAGGGTGAGACAGGAACAAGAGAGAGAGCAAGAAAGGGTGAGACAGGAACAAGAGAGAGAGATGGAAAGAATACGCCTGGAAGACGAAAGAGCTCAGCAAGAGGCATCTCTGAAACTGCAGCAAGCTATCTTAGAAGCTAACATGGAGAAGCTGGCAGTGGAACGAGATGCTGCCGCCGCCATTGCAGAAGCAGAAGCTCTTGAAGCAGCCATCTACGATGAGCCAAGAGCAGGTAGCAGCATACCAGGCCTAGAGGAAGAACAACAAGATTCCTTGCAACGCACGTCGGATTATGTCTACCAGCACTGTGACCCAAGCAGCATCCCACAACAAGAAATTAAACATGATGTCAGAGAGTCACACCAAATCAAGCAGCAACAAGACGACCTTAGACCCCAGTGCTACAGGCAAGAAAAATCTGACAGTGTTCCAGACGTTCCAGTCCCAACCAAACCTTCTACTCCACAAGGTACTCAACCTTCATACAAACATCAAACACCTGTCTTCACTCCAAAGGTGTATGCAACGAGCCGGTACGAACTGCCAACCGCATGCAAGTTTGAGCCCAGAGAGCCTAAAGAAGAGACTTCTATCAGGTATGCCTTTACACCGCACCACAATACACCAGCAGCCTACCCCAATGCCAATCAGGCTACTGTAGACTTTGCCAAGTTCCTGGCCAAACGCGAGTTAGTTACCCAAGGACTTGCCAAATTTAGTGATCGCCCTCAACATTACAGGGCGTGGCGATCCTCTTTCCAGAGTGTTATCCAAGGTCTAGATCTGTCTTGCAGACAACAAATAGAACTCCTTGTAAAGTGGCTTGGCAATGATTCTGCTGAACACGCCAAAAGGATCAGAGACATTAATATAAACCACCCTGAGATAGGCCTTACAAACATCTGGAACAGACTGGATAGATGTTATGGCTCACCAGAGGCTATAGAGAGTACACTGTTTAAAAGGATAGAAGACTTTCCAAAAATACCTAGCAGAGGTTACCAAAGACTCAGAGAATTCAGTGACCTATGTATGGAGTTACAAGTTGCTAAAGCGGAAGGTGACTTACCTGGCCTTTCTTATCTTGACTCTGCCAGAGGTATTAACTCCTTAGCTCAAAAACTTCCTTATGAGTTACACGAAAGATGGATTGCTCATGGCTGTAACTACAAACGGAAACACAATGTGCCCTTTCCACCATTTAGTGAGTTTGTGGACTTTGTAGACAGACAAGCAGGAACGAAAGATGACCCCAGCTTCATTTTTCCAGTGTCTTACATCACTTCTGCTGGCCCTAAGCAACTCAGGGCTCCAGTAGCAGTGCACAAAACTAACATTTCTTCTCACAGATTTGCAGAGTTTCAGCCAGAGGATCAAGTCAATGACCCTACGAAGTTCTGCCCTCTACATAAGATGCCACATCCTCTTCTGAAATGCAGAGCCTTCAGGACAAAGACCATCCAGGAACGCAAAGCCTTCCTCAAAGAGAACAACATCTGTTACAAGTGCTGCTCTTCGTCTACACACTTCGCCAAGGACTGTAAGGTCAGTGTCAAATGCACAGAGTGTGACAGCACAGAGCACCACACAGCTTTACACCCAAAGCCTACTCCAAGAACCTTCCCACCTGTCCATGGTGACAAGGAGCAAGGCAGGGAGACCAAAGACTCTAGTACAGATACCACAGCAATCACTTCACAGTGCACTGAAGTCTGCAAAGGAAGTACAGGTGGCAGATCTTGCTCTAAAATCTGTCTAGTGAAAGTTTACCCAAAGGGACACAGAGACAAAGCAGTCAAGCTCTACGTCATTTTGGATGATCAGAGTAATAAGTCACTAGCCAGACCTGTGTTTTTTGACATTCTAAACCTTAAAGGCCCCAGCAGCCCCTACTCCCTTAGGACTTGTGCAGGTACAGTGGAAACGGCGGGGAGAAGAGCTGACGGCCTACAAATTGAATCTATGGATGGTAAGACATGCCTACCCTTGCCGACCATAATAGAGTGCAACCAGATGCCAGACAACAGATCGGAGATTCCCACACCAGACGCAGCAGCTCACCAGACTCACTTGAAGCACATAGCACATCTCATACCAGAACTTGATGATCAGGCTCAGATAATCTTACTCCTAGGGAGGGATATCTTGCAAGTCCACAAAGTAAGGAAACTGATCAACGGTCCTAAAAGTGCGCCATATGCCCAAAAGCTGGATCTTGGGTGGGTCATTATAGGTGATGTTTGCCTGGGAGGTGCACACAAACCGGCATCTGTTAATAATCTGCTCACTAGTACCCTCGAGAATGGTCGTCCTTCTCTGTTCCAACCCTGTCAAAATCGCATCCTCATAAAGGAGCTACCGCACAACAACCCTGTACCTCTTCCTTTCCTAAGTTCCCTCTGTGACAGCAATACCTATTACGATGACCAAAGCGACTTAGGACACTCAGTGTTCAGGAGAACAAAGGAAGACAACCAGGTAGCAATGTCCATTGAGGATAGGATCTTCCTAGAGGTTATGGAAAGCAGTATGGAGAAAGACGTGACTAATAACTGGGTAGCACCTCTTCCCTTTAGGCCACAAAGACAACGTTTGCCTAACAACAGGGAACTAGCATATAAACGCCTCACTTCCTTAAGACACAATCTGCAAAGGAAACCAGAGATGAGAGAACATTTCTTTTCCTTCATGGGCAAAATATTCCAAAATGGCCATGCTGAGGTAGCTCCAGACCTCAAAGACTCAGAAGAATGTTGGTACTTACCCATATTTGGGGTCTATCACCCCAAGAAGCCAGGGCAGATTAGAGTGGTGTTTGATTCCAGCGCCAAGCATGAAGGTGTCTCTCTAAATGATGTCCTTCTTTCTGGCCCTGACCTCAACAACAGACTATTGGGAGTACTTCTCCGCTTCCGCAAGGATTCAGTCGCATTCATGGCAGACATACAACAAATGTTCTATTGCTTTCTTGTTAAGGAAGAACACCGAAACTTTTTGAGGTTTCTCTGGTTCAGGGACAACAACCCCTTTGGAGACATCACAGAATACCGCATGAAGGTGCACATATTTGGCAACAGCCCTTCCCCTGCAGTTGCTATATATGGCCTCAGACACTCTGCTAGAGTGGGAGAGTCAGAGTATGGGTCAGATGTCAGACAATTTGTGGACAAGGATTTCTATGTAGATGATTGCTTGAAATCACTACCCACAAATGAAGCCGCAATCAGTCTCCTCAAAAGAACTCAGGCAATGCTTGCGTGTTCCAACTTAAGGCTCCACAAGATTGCTTCCAACAGTAGAGAAGTTTTAGAAGCCTTTCCTGTCCAAGACCATTCCAACGAGTTAAAGGACTTAGATCTAGGCACAGACTCACTCCCCATGCAACGCAGCCTTGGTTTGCTTTGGGACTTAAGATCTGACACCTTCACTTTCCAAGTAAACACAGAGGAAAAACCCTTTACCCGTAGAGGTGTCCTGTCTACCATAAACAGCCTATACGATCCTTTAGGCTTTGCAGCACCTGTCACCATCCAGGGTAAGGCACTACTCAGAGACTTAACCTGTGAGTCGCTAGATTGGGACCACCCTCTTCCCACCGACAGGAAGAACTTATGGCTAGAGTGGAAGGACTCACTTACAGCGCTATCTAATCTTAAAATTCCACGCCCATATGCTCCTCTGTCATCTGCAGATGTTCAGATGCAAAGACTTTGTGTGTTTGCGGATGCTTCTGTTAAAGCAATTGCTGCTGTAGCTTACCTGAAAACCATAGACACTAAAGGACAAAGCCACATAGGGTTTGTAATGGGAAAAGCAAAACTTGCACCACTGCCTGAACACACCATACCCAGGCTGGACACTTCAAGTTTCATTAATGCTCTTAGACGTTTCATTGCAATCCGAGGCCCAGTGAAACTCATTCACTCTGACAGAGGATCTAACTTTGTAGGAGCAGTGAAAGAACTGCAAATTCCTTCCAACTTGGACATCCCCAGTGTAAAAAGGTATTTGAGTAAGCAAGACTGCACGTGGATCTTCAATCCACCTCACTCTTCTCACATGGGAGGTGTGTGGGAGAGGATGATAGGCATAGCCCGCAGAATTCTTGACTCTATCTTCCTACAAGTAGGAACTGCAAGGCTTACTCACGAGTGTTTAGTGACATTTATGGCAGAGGTTACAGCCATCATTAACGCCAGACCCTTAACTTCAATTTCAAGTGACTCTGAAGATCCAATGGTTCTCACACCTACCATGTTGCTCACGCAAAAGACTGGTCCTGTAGGTACTCCAGCTGGAGAGTTTTGTGAGAAGGACCTTTACAAACGTCAATGGAGACAAGTTCAAACTCTTGCCAATACCTTCTGGAGTCGGTGGAGGGAGCAATACACATCTACTCTTCAACTAAGGAGGAAGTGGCACTCAGAAAAACCTAACCTTAAACTTGGTGATGTTGTGCTCATGAGAGATTGCCAGACACTAAGGAACATGTGGCCTTTAGGTCTAGTCACCAAAGTACTGCCAAGCAAAGATAATCTTGTCCGTAAGGTCGAGGTCAAGACCTTTCAACAGAATGAGGCCAAAGTGTTCTTGAGACCAGTGACTGAGCTTGTTCTGTTACTTTCTACGGAGGACTCTGTTAGTGACGTCACTTGACGTCAGGCGGGGAGTGTTCTGTCCATCAGATGGATATATTCTGATTATCTGCATTTGTGTTGTTGTAAATGACATTTAATGTTGTTACCTTTTATAGGAATCATTTGCAGAGCTTAGGCGCCATCTAGCGTCCTTTTTTGGTATTGCTTCTGTGTGTATATTTTATTAATAAAGTTTATAACCTAGGAAGTACTTGGAAAGCAAAGTATTCTGGGTAAAGTCTCACAGGAAGAGACACATTCATCATGCTTTTCAGACTGCAAGAGGTCTTGTTTCAATCTCTTACCATCAATCCCTTATTGAACTTAAAAAAGTAAGTTTTACTGTCTCATATTGTACTGTGTATATTTGTCTTTGAAATGTATGCTAAATTTATGGGATATTGTACTTATCAAGGTTTATTCTTGTTATTTGTAGTTTCACCTAGCTTGTTCCAATAAACTGCGATCGAAGAAATATGGTATCATGTTTATGGGATAAGAATGGTTTAGCTGAATGTCCTTGAGACAGAACAGTGCCGTATAGCAAAAAATGGACTGCCCATTAAGGGGGTATAACCTTCCGGGGCTGAAGTGGTTAAAGGATAACTCCACTTTAACCACTTACCCACTGGGCACTTCAACCCCCTTCCTAACCAGACCAATTTTCAGCTTTCGGTGCTCTCATATTTTGAATGACAATTACTCAGTCATGCAACACTGAACCCAAATGAATTTTGTGTCCTTTTTTTCCACACAAATAGAGCTTTCTTTTGGTGGTATGTAATCACCGCTGGGTTTTTTAATTTTTGCGCTATAAATCAAAATATACTGAAAATTCAGTAAAAAAAATAAATAAAAATTCTTTGTTTCTATTAAAATTTATTGCAGAGTATTGGCAGAGTATTGGCGAGTATTGGCGAGTATTGGCAGAGTATTGGCGAGTATTGGCAGAGTATTGGCAGAGTATTGGCGAGTATTGGCAGAGTATTGGCGAGTATTGGCAGAGTATTGGCGAGTATTGGCGAGTATTGGCAGAGTATTGGCAGAGTATTGGCAGAGTATTGGCAGAGTATTGCAGTGTTGCAGTGTTGCACAGTGGTTGCAGAGCATTGCAGTGGTGGCAGAGCGTTGCACAGTGGTTGCAGAGCGTTGCACAGTGGTTGCAGAGCGTTGCACAGTGGGGGCAGAGCGTTGCACAGTTGGGGCAGAGCGTTGCACAGTTGGGGGCAGAGCGTTGCACAGTGGGGGCAGAGCATTGCACAGTGGTTGCAGAGCGTTGCACAGTGGTTGCAGAGAGTTGCACAGTGGGGGCAGAGCATTGCACAGTGGTTGCAGAGCGTTGCACAGTGGTTGTAGAGAGTTGCACAGTGGGGGCAGAGCATTGCACAGTGGTTGCAGAGCATTGCACAGTAGTTGCAGAGTATTGCACAGTGGTGGCAGAGAATTGCACAGTGGTGGCAGAGCATTGCACAGTGGTTGGTGGCAGAGCATTGCACAGTGGTGGCAGAGCATTGCACAGTGGTTGCAGAGCATTGCACAGTGGTGGCAGTGTATTGACCAGCGCTGTGGGCACTACACATCCAGCCCACAGCGCTGGTCCCGTCTCTCCCCCTCTCCGCTTCTCTCCCCTCTGTACCGATCGGTACAGAGAGGAGAGGGAGGAACCGGCGTCATGACGTGACGCCGGTTTGTGTACATGTGATCGCTCCGTCATTTGACAGAGCGATCACGTGGTAAACGGCCGCTATCAGCGGCCGTTTACCGTGATCCGTGATGCGCCGGGTCCTCGGGACCCGGCGGTCACGGATGTTCCCGAGTGCGCGCCCCAGGGGGCGCGCGGGAGCAAGTTTCTGGGAGGACGTCCGTAGGACGTCCTCCCAGGATAAGCCGACCGCGCTGTAGCCGTCTTTTGACTATAGCGCGGTCGGCATGTGGTTAATGAGCAAAAAAAATAAAAAAATGTAAATTTAAAATAAAATAATATAGCATATAAAATTGCAAGGTAATACTGTAATTGCATGTTATTAAAAATTACTTTTCTTTTTAAATCTGTAACCACTGTAAGTTTTTGTAAATGCAACATGGCTACCTGGAGGTTTTCTGTACACAGAATGCCCCCAGAAACATAATTTCCTGCTTGCGTGATTGGCTCACTGATTTTCCCAGAAATCTACACTAAGATACAAGTCAGATTTTCAGCATCCCCTGCAACAAAAATAGAATTTTTGGTAAGATGCTTCCAATAGGAAATCACATCTAAAGGGGTGCAGGCCCAGCAGTTTTCCTCATTAGAGCCCTACAGCTGCAGCAGCTGGTTGATAATTATGAAACCACTTCTATTAGACTCACTCACTGGGCCCAGAGAAACACACAGGGATTTCTTCAGAATAACAAAAGGTAGGAATCTGCAACAAAGTTTGCTAAAATCACTGCAATGTACATAGTTAACCCAGAGGGGAATGTTTTTATCTCAACAAAAGTGGAGTTTTAACCACTTAGGCCCCTTTCACACGGAAGTCCCGTTCAGATCCGCCTTTCAGTTTTGACGGCGGATCTGAACGGGCGCTCCATGTTACTCTATGGAGCGTCGGATGTCAGCGGAGACATGTCCGCTGACATCCGATCCGGTCCGATCCGCCAAAAGCAGACGTATGGACCACACGTCCAGATCCGTCGGATCGGGTGAGATCGGGTGAGATCGGGTGAAAACGGACACACTGTCCGTTTTCATCCGATCTCTCCATAGAGATCAGCGGCGCTCGCAAGCCCCTCCCCGCTCAGTGAGCGGAGAGAGGCTTGTCATCCGCCGGCTCAGCGGAGATCAACGGACAGATCTCCCGCTGAGCCGACGGACAGAGGCGGGCTCCGTGCAAGCGGAGTCCGCCTCGTCTGAAAGGGGCCTAAAGGACAGAGCCTCTTTTTGAGATTTGTTGTTTACAAGTTAAAAACATTATTTTTTGTTAGAAAATTACTTAGAACCCCCAAACATTATATATTTTTTTATAACACCCTAGAGAATAAAATGGCAGTCGTTGCAATACTTTCTGTCACACCATATTTGCGCAGCGGTCTTACAAGCGCACTTTTTTGGGAAAAAATACACTTTTTTGAATAAAAAAATAAGACAACAGTAAAGTTAGCCCAATTTTTTATATATTGTGAAAGATAATTTTACGCTGAGAAAATTGATACCCAACATGTCACGCTTCAAAATTGCGCCCGCTCCTGGAATGGCGACAAACATTTACTCATATAAATCTCCATAGGCGACATTTAAAAAATTCTACCGGTAGCATATTTTGAGTTACAGAGGAGGTCTAGAGCTAGAATTATTGTTCTCGCTCTACCGATCGTGGCGATACCTCACATGCGTGGTTTGAACACTGTTTTCATATGTGGGCGCTGCTCACGTATGCATTCGCTTCTGTGCGCAAGCTCGGGGCGGGACGGGGTGCGTTTAAAAATGTCTTATTTATTTTACCTTTTTTTTTTTTTTACACTTTTAAAAAAAAAAATTGTGTCATCCCTTGTTTTAGAAAAAAAAGCATGACAGGACTTCTTAAATATGAGATCTCAGGTCAAAAAGACCTCTGATCTCATATTTACACTAAAATGCAATTAAAAAATAAATAAAAAATTTGTAATTTACGTTTTTTTTTATTTTTTAAATGAATGAATGAAGAGCTATGGGCCGAAGTGACGTTTTGGCGTTGCTTACACCCTGCAATGGTATGGATACGGGTGGGGGCCATCTTCCCCTCACTCGTCTATACCCAGCAAGGAAGAGGATCCAATCTCCATTGCCGACGGTAAGTGGCGGAGGGCACCAGAGCGCTGCGGGAGGGGGGGCTTTGCCCGCCGCCAATAATAGTGATCTTGCAGGCAAATCCGCCACAGAGACCACCATTATCACAAACCGGACTGCCGGACGAAGAAGAGGATATCGGGGTTATGGCAGCTAGCTGCTGCCATAACAACGACATTCCTCTTCAAAGTTAGGACGTATATCGGAGTGCGGCGGTCTGGAAGTGGTTAACATGTCTTTTCCAGGATTGTCATACATGTAGCAGTTATTTGCATGCATGTAGACTCCCTGGCGGTATTCCCGAGTCTGGCTCGGGGTGAGATTTTAGTACCAAAAGCAGTATTCCCGAGTCAGACTCGGGATCGCATTACAGGATCCATGTAGAGGTTTACTTACCTTGTCCCCTGGATCCTGTGATGTCTCGCCGCTGTGATCTGCGAGCCGCCGTGTCTCGCTTGATTCACAGCTCCGAGCTTCGTTTTATATATATAATATTATATTATAATTTATATTTTGTATTTCAGACTTTCTCATACCTGGGATGTCTATTAGACTCTTGTTTGGACAAATTTAAGTGAATTATTTCTAAGAAAAACAGGCCTACAATATAAAACGGCAAATTTCCATGCAAAATAATGGTACCGCTTTCAGCAACTAAAATCTGAAATAATCATACCGCCAGGGAGGTTAAAGTAAAATTCTAGGCTAAACCTAGCTAGTCATAAAAATGTCCCCTTCCCCCTGCTAATACCTATGCTAATTATTCTCTGTAAAAAAGATGTATATACTTACTATCTATTTTCAGCCTGCTCTGGTCCAGTCACGTGATCTCCTCTGTGTCAGCCAGCAGAGGCTGCAGGGGAGAGGAGAGAGCACTCAACAACAGGCAGGAATGCCTGGGAGTGGTGACGTCACCCATAGGCTCCCATGTTCCAGGTCTTGTCAACGTCCCCTCCTCTCCCCTATAGCCATCGCTGGCTGACACATAAGAGAAAAATCTTGTGATAGGGCCAGGGTGGGCTGAAAATAGGTAAGTGCATACATCTTTCTTACACAGGTTAGTCAGCATAGGTATTAGAAGGGGAGAGGCAACATTTTTAAGACTACTTAGGTTTGAGCTACAATTCCACTTTAACTGCTTGCCGACCGTATACTGTATATATATATATATATATATATATATATATATATATACGGCGGCAAGGCGACTCTCCTGTGTAAAATCACATACCTATACATGATTTTTGCACTTCTGGGTATGGGACACGTGCAAAGCCAGCAACCCGCTCTTACTGTGATCGGGCACAGCGGGAGCCAATCAGCTTGTCCAGTGGATGAAATGCCTGCCGGCACCTGCTGATCATCCCTAAGAGAGACAGAACAGCGTCTACCGATGTAAACAAGGCAGATCGCTGTTCTGTGAGAAGGGGAGGTAGTGATTCTGTGTTTCTGCTAAGCAAAAACAAGAATCTCTGCCTTTACACAGTACAGGCACCTCCCACACTGTCAGCAAGCACTCGCTATGAACACATTTAACCCTTTGATCGCCCCTGATGTTAACCCCTTTCCAGTCAGTGTCATTAGTACAGTGACAGTTCTTTTTTTTTTTAATGGTCACTGTATTGGTGTCACTGGTTCGCACAAAGTGTCACTTATGCCGCTTACACACTACCGGACTTTCCGGCAAACTAGGTCCGATGGGATTAGTCCGTCGGACAATCCGATCGTGTGTGGGCTAATCCGTTCGTTTTTCGGGGGGAAAATCCAGCGCACCTAGAAATAGAACATGTTTCAAATCTATCCGACAGACTCAAATGGGGAAAACCATTCGTCTGTGTGCTGGTCCGACGGACCAAATATACGACGCAAGGGCAGCTATTGGCTGCTGGCTATTCTTTCGTTCCGTTTACGTCACCACGTCAAAAACGAATGGACTTTCGACCGGACTTAGTCCGTTCATATGTGGGCAAGTCCGTTCCTTCGGAAAGTCAGTCGGAACTCCGCCGAAAGTCCATCGGACCTAGTTTTCCAGAAAGTCCGGTCCTGTGTATGCGGCATTATTGTCCGATTTGTCTGCCGCAATGTCGCAGTCCCGCTATATATCGCTGATCGCCGCCATTACTATTAAAAATAAAAAATAAAATAAACATTCCATAAATCTATTCTATAGAGTCTATTTTGCGCAAACATGCAGCAGAATACATATTGGCCTAAATTGGTGAAGAAATTAGATTTTTCAACAGAAAGTAAGAAATATCTTTTTTTTTTTTCAAAATTGTCACTCTTTTTTGTTTATCGCCCAAAAAATAAAAACCGCAGAGGTGATCAAATACCACCACAAGAAACCTCTATTTGTGGGGAAAAAAAGGACATACATTTTGGGTACAGTGTCGCATGATCGTGCAATTGTCAGTTAAAGTAACACAGTGCAGTATCGCAAAAAAATGGCCTGGTCATGAAGGGGGTAAAGTGGTTAAGTTTGTATCCACTAAGGGGATTGGACAAAACTGACACTAACTCCAACAGCTGTATAGGTAAGGGCAAAGCTTTAGCCCAACTAAACCAGACACTATATACATAAATCGTATATATTTATTGAATAATATATAATAAACTGTATATATAACAGAAAAATATGACTTTATACTGACACCCAGCTATTGTGGGATGTGACATTTATTCGTAGATCTTTTCAACCATGTTGGATGCCTTTCTTGTCATATTGTATGAACAAAATGAATCACTTCTTTCAAAAAAGCTACTTGTTTCCCCCAACTTAATCAGCTCAGTACTGCATGATGTCATCTCTATTTCTGAAATAACTACCTAATTCCAATATAAAACGTATGGCAAGCAGCGAGCTGGCTCCCATGATTGCTTTTACTATGAAATATTGGTGTGGTGATTTTCTGTCACTAATTTATGGCCGTAAATCCTTCTGATAGCGTGTAGCAATTTGGATTTGATATATAATGCTTAGGTTTAAATAATTCTGTGATTCTTAAAGATTTTCTTACTCACAATGAGTTCCAGTTAGAGTCACATTTTGACCTTTACAATGCAAAATATGTTGTTCGTGTATTTTGCACTACAGAAATGATTGATTCTTCTTATATCAGGAGGGGAGCATTTTGGTTCCAGTTGTTGATACCTTTATGGGAACAGCAGATCTGTTGTTGGGAGATGAAGTGCTTCTATTGTGCCAGGTGACATATGGAAGTTGAACAAATTTGAAGTCAGTATTATAATCTGTGTCAACCAGTGGTGTAACTAGAACCTTCAGGGCCCGGTGCAAGAAACCACGAAGGGCCCCCCTGAACCCCAGCCGAGGCCCTTCCCTCCGAGTCCGGTGGTGGAACTCCAGGGCTCGGTCACAGGTACGACTTTTGTGAGCCCTGTAGTTCCACTGGTATCAGCAGTTTTTTTTTTATTATTTTTTAAGCGTTGGGGGACTTTGGTGAGATATCAGAGGTCTAAACAGACCTATGATGTTACACCTTTGAGACAAAGAGGAAGAAGGGAAAGGGAAATTGGGTCCCTGTCCTCTGGGGAGAAGTGGGCCCTGTCCCTAGGAGAGATTGGGTCCTTGTCCTTAGGGGAGATGGGGTCCCTGTCCCCACGTAAGTAGGAGTCCCTGTCCCTAAGGGAAATGGGGTGCCTGTCCTCTGGGGAGAAGTGGGCCCTGTCCCCAGAGGAGATGGGGTCCTTGTCCCCAAGGGAAATGTAGTCCCTGTCCTTTAGGGAGAACTGGGCCATGTCCCCAGGGAGATGGGGTCGCTGTCCTTAGGGGACATATCTCCCAGAAAGACCTGTCAACATCTGTGTATAAAGGGGAGGAGGGGGGTTGCTGGCAGACAAGCCTGCGGTGTCCTTTGCGGAGCCGGCTCTCATAGGGCTGTACTGCATCTGTGTGCTTAAAGTTTGTTTGCCCGGGAGAAGCATGCAGTGCAGTGTGAGCCGGACTCTGGCTGGGGAGGACAGACACCGGACTGAGCAGCACTGCATGGAGCAGGAGAGGGAGACCCGGAGGAGCGGCAGAGGACACGTGGGGAATGCACAACTAAAGAGCAGCCAGTGCGGTAGTCGAGCATGGAGCTCTGCTAGTCACCCCCCACCTCCAGCCACCCGTGTGCCCGGTGCCTAACCGCCTATGCTGCCACCGGCCATATGTAGAGGGGGCCACATGGGCCCCTTGCAGCACAGGGCCCGGTTGCGCTCGCGACTGCTGCACCCCCTATAGTTACGCCCCTGGTGTCAACCACTGGGGCAAATGTGTGATTGATAGATTTATTAAGGAACCTTTGGTATATAAAGGTTTATATAGAGTCAAGAACATTGTGTATTAACCTCCAATCAGGAAAAAAATATTTGTTTTCATGAATTTGTCAGTTCTGTATAAGCCTAAAATCAGATTTGCATTGTCTTGACCAGTGTAGATAAGATGTCCCACCTTCATAAGACTGCCACCATTATCATGCTCCAAAACCCGTCCCACTTATTACCTACTTATTAACAAGACCACACTTGAACTGGAGTATAACTGGTCATAGCAGCCTTTTTATTCACAAATATTCAAAATTATATAAACATTTTAACCATAACAGAAAGTAATCCATAATCTCAGTTGCTCCCCGCGGTGGTCTTTGACGACACTTCCCAACATAACTTCATTCCACTTCCACACTGCGGGCTTTTGCGTATTAGGCCTCCAGCCGTGTCACACCAGTTCAGAGACAAACCCATTACCGCAGTGCCACCATTACCATCATCCAGTTAACCTGTGTTAACTGAATACACCGTGGGCCCATACCACCGATGGGTCCCCCACACTTCCATCTCATAGGTTACTTGCCGCCATCAAAGACCACCACCGTCTCCTTGCTGCCATGACATGTCCATTTGCACCTGAAATAAAGAAAAATTAAAACACAGGGAGGGTGGGTAGAAAACTGTTCCTCTGACAAGATCCCCTGCAGTGTTGCCTGTGTCACCCCCCCTTGCTTCTTTAATAAACTAAACCCCAGCTATTCCCCTTTCTCCTCCAATCATTAAACCCCCACCTTTTCTCTATTTTGTTAAACCATACTGCTCCCTTATCACCTTGTCATGCCGACCCTCTGCTAGTCCTTTTTATTCCCTCGCTCCAGGCCATTCTTTACAGTGAAAAAGGAGTTTTGCTTTGCATGCTGGTTTATTCTTCAAGTAGTTCTGTCTGAGACCTAAAAATAATCTTTCCTTTGCTCTGGCTCACTAAATTGTGTAGGTAAATATCATCTTGCTTTATTGAGCACTGTAAAAACATTTTTTTTCCAACAAAGGGATATTAAAGCGGAGTACTACTCAAAAGTGGAACTTCCGCTTATCTGATTCCTCCCCCCCTTTGATGCCACATTGTGCACCTTTTTGGGGGGGGGGGGGTGCGGGTACCTGTTTTTGACAGGTACCCTGTCCTCACTTTCGTCACAGCGAAGTACGTCAAAAGTTCACCCCCCCTCATCCCCCCTCCTTCCCCTTTGCGCATATGCAGTAGGGACCCAGCTGTGAAGCCACAAGTTTTCACTGCCGGGTTCCCTTACTGGCAGCGGTGGTGGTGGCAACGATGTATCCTGGCCTAGGCCGACAAGGCCCAGGCCTAGGGCAACACTTTGCAGGGGGGCAGCACGGAAAGAGTCCCCGCCGGCTTGCGATACACTGTCTTATGGGGCGGACTGGGCTGAGAGGCAAATTAGTCTAGCGCCTCCATGAAGCGGCCGCACTGCTTCCGGTATGCGGGCGTCTGGCATTTCCGCAACTGTGTGGGGGGGGGGGGGGGGTGCGCTTCTTCTAATTTTGACTGTCCTATCATCCTGGACCACAAACCTTCCGCACTGTGCTATGTTTTCTGCTGCACCATTGGCATGGTTATTTCTTCTTAGTCCTCTTCATAAAATTATCAGAAGTTTGTGCTTAAAGTAGAACTATAGACAACACTTTTTTTTTCATGTTGGATAGAATAATGAAGGTTTATAGCCCCTTTATTTTTTACCATCCCTGTCCCATTGCAGAGATAGCCCTTCACTTCCTGCCCCATAGCCAAACAGGAAGTGAGAGGAAATCTATGCAAATTAAGGGAATCCATTGCCCCCCCCCCCCAGGCCCTCAGAACTAGTGTCCCCACTCAAAAATTTCAGGGCAGGTCTTAAACAGCAAGGGGTGTGACCTTGTCAGGAAGGGGTGGGTCATAATTAAATTAGGCGGTACACAAGTCTAGGGCAGCACAAAACCTAAATACACTACTGGGTGGCAGCACCCGACATCTGATGGAAACATCAGCTGGGGTGCCGAAATTGCTGGACTTCAGGACAGGTAAGTGTCCTAATATTAAAAGTCAGCAGCTGCAGTATGTGTAGCTGCTGACTTTAAATTTTGGGGGGGGGGGCAGAACTCCGCTTCAAGTAGAACTAACGGCAAAACTTTGTATAGCCATCTGTGTCCCATAGGGGAGATTCCGTTCAAATCCTGTCACATATCCAAAACAGGAAGGGAGAGAAAATCCCTCCAAAGCAAGGGAATCCCTGGTTGTCACCAAGTTAACCAGAACTATTGTCCCCTATTGGAGGATTTCCCCTCTATTCCTGTTTTGTGGAAAACCCAAAATTTGGGATTTTCTTTCACTTTCGGTGATAACGGTAAACATGACAATTAGGGAGGTTGAACCTCTCTAAAGCAGGGGTCTCAAACTGGCAGCCCCCCAGCTGTTGTGGAACTACAAGTTCCATCATCCCTCTGCCTATGGGAGTCATGCTTGTAAGTGTCAGCCTTGCAATGCCTCATGGGAATTGTAGTTCTGCAACAGCTGGAGGGCCACCAGTTTGAGACAACTGCTCTAAAGGGTTCACAGACAACAATAAAAACCTGACAGGTGTTCTAATTCTGCAGAGAACATTCCGCTGGACACTGCAGACTGTGCACAGCACTTGATGCTTACATAGTGTTGATCGGGTCTACACAATTTTGTGCTTCCCTATTAAACGATGGCTTACTAAAACAATGCACACTGTGGCCATGTACCAAACACATTTCTGTAGTTTTTTGTGAAATAATACCTGACTGGTGTCTCCTTCCTAAACTGTGGCCTTACATAGGGGGTTGTTTACTAAAGGAAAATCAACTTTGCACTGAAAGTGCACTTGGAAGTAACGTCGCTGTAGATCCAAGGGGGACATGCAAGGAAAAAAATAAAACAGCATTTTAGCTTGCACATGATTGGATGATAAAATCAGCAGAGGTTCCACTCATTTCAGATCTACTCTTTCAATTTAGAGCGACTGCACTTCCAAGTGCACTTGCAGTACAAAGTGGATTTGCCTTTTGTGAATAACCCCCATAGCTTACATAATGTGCATCTAATCTGTGCAATATGGTTGGATTTTTTCACATTTTACACTGTAATTTTGTTTTCTTAAAGTGTTACTAAACCCACAACAGTAAAATCAGCCTGTTTATGTAGTAAAACATGCTTGTTATACTCATTGCAGAACCTAAGGGGTTAATCCTCTGCATTGTGTAAAAAGGCTGTTTGATCCTGTCTTCTCTGATCCTCCCCTTCTTCCACATTCCCCAATCCATCTCCTGATAGAACAGAGACTAGGGAACAAGCTGCACATGCTCAGATTGGTGTGTATTGCTAAAGATTTTTTTTTTACTTGGGATAGTGCATGTGACCAGCACAGGGCCAATCAGCACTGTCCAGGCAGAGGGTCAGGGGTCCTGCAGCCTCATAGGACAGTCAGAGTAGAATGAAAACTCCTCCTACAAGCTTTAACCAGACACTGATAGTCACAAGACTGCTCTAACTGCTGATGAGAAAAGGTATTTACCTGTTTGTATTATCTAAAACTATTTAATTTCCATGTTCTGTCTACTGTGGGAGACCAGATATAGTGAATGCAGGGACCTGGGTTTAGTAACACTTTAAGTAAAGCCCTGCTTTGAAATTATGACCTTGTAAAATGGCGTGCATACAGTCGAGCATGTCTGTACAATATTTCTGGCTGTTGTCTCTGAAATATTACACTGTAATTGTTATTTAATTTCATTGACACTGCACTGACTAATGTTGGCTAGATTAAGTGGATATGTAAATATATTCCATTCACTATAAGAGTATTTGCCTAAACACACCTAAATTTGAGGAGGAGGAGCACAATCTCTCTTAGCATAGAAGATGATCAACTCATATATACGGTTTATGTTCATATATACTGTTTATGTAAGTGTGAAACTGCTAAAAAATGTGGGATAGATTACAAAAGATGCATGGAAGAGCTAATCTCAGTAACAAACTGTATTTGATTAGAAAGTTGTAGCAAACCAAGCTGATGAAAGGCCAGGATATGCAGGATTACATAAAGCACACCTTTGAAATGGTTGTCGCAGCATTTATTACTAAGCAGTTTACCAGAAAGTCATACCTCCCAACTGTCCCTGATTTCGAGGGACTGTCCCTGATTTGGAGAAATGTCCCTCTGTCCCTTATTCCTCTTCATTTTTGGTCTGATCTATATAGTTGTATATAAAATGCACTTTTTAACTTTCAAAAAGTGTTTCCCAGTGCTAAACCTTTCATCCAATTTCTAAATTGGTGCATTTGTACATTTTAAAAGCCAATATAAAGGAATAGTAGTGGTAATAAAAGCACTTGTGGATTTAATTAACCTTTTTTTGGGGGTTAATTCTTCTTTAAGGAAAAAGGGCAAGGGGTTGGGACTTTATATGAGGCATAGGACAATTAAGTCACAAGTGCCTCCATCCCTATCAAAATGAAGCAAAAAAAGGTTTGGGACTTTACATGAAGCATGCAGACTTGGAAGCAAAAAAATGAGCTATGTAGGTCTGATAGTGTTGAATTTATTAAATAATGCATGGTAAAAAACATCAAAAGCAAAAGCAGTAGTACATATTGCATCTTCCATCATGATTGATTAGTTCATACATTTACATATTGCACATAGACAATAATATTCAAGTAAATAAGGTAAAACAGTGTATACAGGGTGTGTTGCAAAACTGCATAATTGTGGCATCTGAAGCTCGACGCGTTTCGTGGCTAGCTTGCCACTCATCAGGAGCTGATGTAAAAATTGGATGTCTATAAAACGGAAATAATATATAGGACAATAAATAAGTCTCATATGTAGGGCGTAAAAGTAGACGCAATTGGCTTGAATTAAACACCCATACTTACGGCTGAGGCAATGGGAAGGGCGTGGCAGTGGTCGTACTGGCAGCTGGGTACATGGTCTGGCACGGGAGCTGAGGCGACATATGCGGCAGAACAGGGAAGCAAGCCGTGTGATAAAAAGGTGAAAAACGGTGAAGGGTGCCAAAAAATAAGTAAAAAATAAAATAATAAAAAAATAAAAATGTAAATGTGTATGAATGAAATTGGATAAAATAAATTAAATTAAAAAATATATATAAAATATGAAATATGAGAGGTGTGTTGATAGGAATTGGGAAAAATGTGAAATGTAAGGTACACGTCTTTCTTCTTGTATTCTAAATGCCTAGGCCAGGGATGGTAGAAGCGGAGGTCCCAGTTCACCGGTGGTTAACACACACACATACACGGGTTTGTAAGTGAAGGTGGTTACAAAGTTTAATAGACAATACGTTCCTCTTTTATGGGAAATAGAGAGGGGGGGGGACAGCTTTCCCAAGAACCAATCAGACTTATACACATATGCATACATTAACAACTTCTTGTCACGTGACAGTCTTCAGTTGAAATATGGAATATGGGGCAAAGGTCAGTCATGTGCTGGTGGTTAGTTTGCAACAGGAAATATAAGGCAAAGGTTAGAGTATGACAGTTAGTTCTGTTATCTGTACACACCTGCTGACTTGACCACAAAAAACTCCTAAGTCACTGCTAGCTAGTTTCATATCCTCTGGTGAAGTACAGAGTTAGAAACCACATAACAGCTGCGTCCTGATGTCAACATACTGGTCAAAACAGTTTTTCTGCAGAATATACTTACAACAGCTTTGTTCGAAAGCTGAAAGTTAAGCATATTCATTTCAACCCCTATCAAAATGGTATATCATTATAAGTAGCCCCCTTATAATCCTCTCTTTGATCATTCTGATTCAACAAAATGATCATCCCTTTCCTTATTTTATAGCACAAGTCTGGTACTCTGTGGTTTCGTGTTCTTGACTCTCATACCACACAGTCTGTTCCTTGGTGATAAAGGTCAGTTTAAAACTCTCTGAACTTGTTTTTACACCCTTCTTACAGATACATCCAACTATTTTATAACAAGCATATAAGAACAAAATAAAAAGCAATATCATAACAATGGTCATGGCAGTATTTTTTAACCAGGAGGTTAGTCCCCCTAGGCCAAAACCTGTGGAGAAAGGATCCCACGTTTTTCCAATATTCCTTGCCTCATCCTGGAGTTTATTTACCTCCTTGCGATGTTGGGCAACTATGTCATAATAATCTGGTACTTCAATACTGGTATTATGAATCCAAGTGCAGCATTCATAATCTTCAGTAATTTCACAAAGGCCGGTAAGGGCTGCGCTCATGCTTTCTATAGCTGAATCATGTAGTTCTAATTGTTTTCTTATTGCCCTGATTTCTATGTTTAATTTTGTGATGTCATCGGAATTCTTTTCCAAGATTTCATCAATGATTCCAGTGTAATTGTTTAGTCTCTTCATTAAATCTATTCCCCATCCTGTCCAGGAGGGGAACCATGCCCATGCCATATCTTTTTCCAGGAATATCTCTCTCTTATTGCGATGTTTAAGGGGGTACCTGGGGTGGATGCTGGCCTCAAGGAGGTGAGTACCTTCATTGTTTCCCAATACACCCATGAGTGGGGCCAGGGCTGCTAGATAACACCATCCCTGGGGCTGGATAGGAATCCAGGGATGACAGAGCTTCCCACAACAAATGTAAATATTGTTCCCTAGTGCTAAAGGGCGTGCACGCAGTACCTTATACATTTGGTCTGACAAACCAGATAGTGTAAGAGTAGCCAGAAGCTGAGCCATGGGAGAAGTGGTATTAAAACTCAGAAATTGATACAGGGTGGTATTAAGAGTAAGATCTTGGGTTACATAGAATGTATCATTTAATGTTGTCATTGAGATATTAAGCTTTGATTGTTTACAAACTTCGGCTCCTTTGGTGGTATTCCCTAACCTAAAACACCAATCTGGATAATGGCTTCTGCCTATGATTTGAAAAGTGAGGGTTTTGTTAGGACTCTTCCTGGTAACGTCGGTAAGGACTATAGGGGGTGTGCCGTTTAGGAGTGAGGTAAAATTTAAAGGTATGGCCATTAAAGGAACTCTGGCAGTACTGGGATGTAGTTTACTGCATATCCAGCACTTTTCAAAACCTGATTTTTGGGCATAGCTATATTTAAATTTCAACAACAACATTTTATCAGAAAACTCTTGGGGGGGTTCACTTCTTCTATGTCTTACTATAGGAGTGTTATTTGACTTGGGAATCCCACATATCCCTTTTAGTGGTCCCAAATCCTCTGGGTGGTATATACAGTTAGCTATCAGCCAAGTAGGTAAGAATACTACCAAAATTAGACAGCACCAGAGGCATAAGGCCTTCCCTGTTGCTGATGTTGAAAACATTATATATATATGTATCTAATGTCCTCAAAATTCACTATTCTTCTTCTTCTTCTTCACTTGTCCTGATGATGGAAAGATTCTGTTTAGTTTCCAGGTAAAATCATCGTGTCCTCCAGGGAGATTTGTCCTATGCCTTCCTGAATATCTTGTAGATTTTGTTGTTGTCTTGAAGGGAGTGTATCCTCGGTTACTGTTAGGGGCTCTGGAGTTGAGGGGAGCTGGGGACACTTCTTCAGTCGGCTGGCGTGGATCCAGGTGTTGCCTAGGTCCGTCAGTACCGCGGTCCTGGATACCTTTTCCACCTTCCACGGTCCGGAGTAGATTGGTCCAATTCTTTTCCTGTGAGCCAGCTGCTTAATCAGTACTTTGTCCCCTGGGATGAAGGGGTGGGTTGGTTCTGTTGAAAGAGGAAAAAAGGTGACAGAAACTTGTTCATTTATTTCATGAAGCATACTCACCAGACTTTTCACGTACACTTCCTGTTGGGAATAAACGTTAATGTCAGAATTTGGGTCTAATGGGGGTAATTCTATATTTGCAGGGATTCCCATTAGAATTTCAAAAGGGGACAATCCTGTCCTAGAATGGGGGGTGGTTCTTATCTGAAAAAGGACAGAAGGTAAGTGTTCCAACCAACCTTTTAGAGTACCTCCTGTAGCCTTTTTTAATTTGTCTTTGATGTTCCTGTTCATTCTCTCTACTACTCCTGCACTCTGGGGATGATAGGGAATATGTAGTTTCCATTGCATCCCCAGAGATTTGGCTACAACTTGGGTCACTGAGGAACTAAATGCGGGTCCTCTGTCGGACCATATGGTTGTGGGTATCCCGAACCTACAGATCCAATAATTTAACAAGCATCTCGCTGCTATATTTGCGGTTTCTCCGGTACAGGGAATTGCCTCAACCCAAGCTGACCATTTGTCAACGATTACGCAGAGGCACCTCAAGTTTCCCTTTTGCTTTGGTAGGTGTGTGAAGTCTATTTGTAAATCTGTTAATGGTCCCAAGGGTGGAGGTAGATGGCCATGTAGGCCATGTCTTTTTCCTTGAACATTGTTCTGGGCACAAGTTAAGCAGCTTCTAGTTAGAAGCTTAGTTTGTTTTTGTAAATTATTTGTGCAAAAAAATTTTGAATATATATTTACAAGAGGGGCGGGTCCTATGTGTCCTGGGCCATGGAGGTAGGATAAAATTAGGATACAATTAGCTTCAGGTATACCCAGGATCTTCCCCTCTTTTGTCCAAAGACCTTCAGAGTCTTTGGTCAAACCTTCATTTGCCCAGAAATGGACATCTGTATCTGTGGCCATTGACTGCATTTGGGCCACAACAGTTTTGAAATCAGGGGATGAGAAGTGCTCTTTAAAGAAGATTGTGGTAGGGGCTGGTGAATTGGGTGAACTGGCAGCAGCCTTTTTTGCTTCTCTGTCTGCGAAAGCATTTCCTTTTGATACTATACTATTGTCTGATGAGTGGGCTTTTACTTTTATAACAGCAACCTTTTTAGGGAGCAGAATTGCTTGCAGTAGATTAAGGATCTGCTCTGAATTAGCTATCTGTTTGTTGTCTGCTGTTTTAAATCCTCTATTGGCCCATATCACACCAAAATCATGTACCACTCCAAATGCATATCTGCTGTCTGTATAAATGTTGACTTCCTTGTTTGTGAACAGAATACAGGCTCTGGTCAGAGCTTCTAGTTCTGCTACTTGGGCAGAAACAGGGGGCAATGGTTTTGCTTCTAACACTGTATGTGGCAACTGAACTACAGCATAGCCAGTTAAAAATGTAGAGTCAGAGGGACGGGAACAACTACCATCTACAAAAACATTTTCGGCATTTATGATTGGAATGTCAGAAAGATCAGGTCTTGGTGAAGTGACTTGTTCCACTTTTTCTACACAATTATGTGTGTGATCAGTTTCGTGTGGTAAACGTAACATGGAATGTAGTAAACGTACAACTGGATTGCTATTCGGAACATATTTAAGTACCAAGTTGTCAGTATTTAACAAAGTGATCTCGTATCCACTGAGTCTTTGGGAAGTCATGTGTTGTGTGTTCATATTCTGTATGAGGTGGGTAACTGAATGAGTGGTGTACAGTGTCATTTTGTGTCCCAATACTATTTTGTTGGCATCCTGTGCAGACATGGCACAGGCAGCGACATTCTGAAGACAGGACGGCATGCCCTGGACTTGGATAGGGAGTTTTCTAGATAAATATGACACTGGGCGATACCCTGAGCCATGAGATTGTGCAAGTACTGCAGCAAAAGATTTTCCTGAAACTACACAGTACAACTGGAAGGCTTTACCATAATCTACCAATCCCAGGGCGGGGGCGGTGGACAAACTCTTAATAAGAGCATCAAAAGCATTTTTTCTGTCTTCTGTCCAGTCTATCAATTTAGGGGCGTTTGACCCGGCAGCCTCTCGTAGGATACTATCATAATGAGAACAGTCAGGAATCCACTGGCGGCAATATACAATTGCGCCCAGAAATGACAACAAAGCTGCTTTGTCTTTTGGAGGACTGAGAGCTTGTAAGGCTGCGGCACGTTTGGGGGACACTAGCCTGGTCCCCTTGTCCAGAATACATCCTAGGTATTCTACTTGTGGTAGACACCACTGTATTTTTTTCCTTGAGGCTAGGTGGCCGGCTTCGGCTAGATGTTCTAACAGTAATGTTGAATCGACCGCACAATCTTCAGCAGAACGACTGCACAAGAGCAAGTCGTCCACATACTGTATTAGTACCGACCCATGCTCGGAAGTCCAAGACCTGACGGTCTCGTTGAGTACCATGGAGAAGGCGGCGGGGCTGTCTACATACCCTTGCGGTAAACGCGACCAAGTTAACTGGCCCCCGGCCCATGAGAAGGCAAATATAGGCTGAGCCTCTTCGTCAATAGGAATGCTAAAAAATGCGTTTGCCAAATCAATCACTGTGTAGCATAGGGAATCTGCAGGTATGCATGAAAAAATGAATGTTATATCAGATACCAAGGGCGGGAGGGGTAGTACTTGTTTATTAACTGCCCTTAGATCTTGGACTAGCCTCCATTCGCCACTGGTCTTTTTTACGGGGTAAATGGGCGTGTTCCAGGGGCTGATTACTGGTTTCAAAATGCCTAAGCGTATGTATTCTTCAATCTGTGGTGCAATTCCATTGGTTTTCTCTGGGGGCAAGGGATACTGTTTGTGGTATTGTGGCTGTGCATCTGGACGTAATTGGGGAGTGTAGGGTGTGCAGTTGATAAATCCTACGCTACCTTTGTTTTCTGCCCAGATTTTGTGAGTCTCTAAAGTAGCGGGCAGTAACATAAAGAATCCTTTATGTGTGTGTCGTTTAGGACCAGTCAGGTCACAGAAAGGGGAACTTGCAGTTAGTGACCCTTCTTTGTCAAATTTAATAGTGATACTTAGACTGGACAACAGGTCCCTTCCCATAAGGGATACAGGACAGGAGGTCAACACAGCAAAAGACTGATCGCACAAATGTTGCCCCTCGGGAGTGGTTACAGGTAATGGTGGAGTGATGGGATGGGTAACAGGGGTCCCATTTATACCAATAGAGTTTCCCTCAGTACATTGTGGTGTGTCAAAAATTACATTATTCACTGAACTTGATGAGGCGCCCGTGTCAATCAAGAAACAGACACGCTGCCCATCAACATTTAATACAACTTGGGGAAGACTCTTCCATGAAAGGTTATAACACACTAGACTGAGGGAAGGGACATACTCTAGGCATCCCTATTGGGGGTTTGGCTGCTGGCGGTTTGATGGCCACTGCATAGGGATCCGGGGAGTGTTAGGGACAAAAGGTGGTGGTCCATTAGGAGGCTGAGGTGGCATTTGTTGTTGTTGAGAAGGATATTGTTGTGGCTGGCGAGGACCCTGATAGGGTGGGTAACGTGGGAACTGGGTCGGGGGGTAAAATCCTCTTCCTCTTCCCCTACCCCTACCCCTATTCTGTCCTATCCTATAGGGACATTGAGATTTCCAATGTCCTTGTAGGCCACAATTATAACAGCCCTGGTCCGGGGGGTATATAGCAGCTGGATCAGGATACGGTTGCATGGTCATAAGGGGAACAGGGGACACTGTCTCTGGCCCCATGCCAATGGAAGTAAAAATTCCCCCTTTCTGTTCAAAGACTCCAGAGCATTCTCTGGATCTTGCATCTTTCATAAAATCTTCGGGCGTTTGTTCAGTCCATTTTGGATTTGTAAATTTAAGGAGCTGGGTAACTTTAGGGTCACCACCAGACATAACTGTGGTTGTAAAAATTTGTGCTGAGGGTTTGTCTACCGCTTTCCATAAATGGTAGACTCTGGTACAAAAGTCAAAGAATTTCTCTTTAGGTCCTTGCTTGGCTAGAATTAACTCTTGCAGAGCTGATGAACCTTTGTATAAGGTTGACCAGTGACTACCTATACCCTTCCAAAAGGAAGTCCAGTCATTTAAACCTTGGACGTGGGCTGCCCATAGAGTGTCTACAGGGGTTTCTTCGGGGCTGTCAGGGTCTATTATACTAAGTATGCCTTGGACATCCTCTTTATCTAAGCTTGACCCAATACTGTATTTTGCCAAAAAGGCAGCTGCTTCTCGGGGGCTTTTCTTTGGATTTGGGCATAACTCCTTTATTTTAGAAAGGGTTCCCAGAGGCAAGGGAATGTTTACCTGAGTCGTACCAATATGCATTAAAGGTGCTTTAACATCACACATTTCCTCCTCTTCTGAGGCATTGTCAGAACCTATTAAGGGGCTCTCTGTTTGTGTAATGTCCCCGGATTTTTCCCCTTTGGGAGGAATTTCTTCCTTTCTTTTAGTTTGGCTACGTGTGGCCGTAGAGGGTTGTGAAATAATGGACTCCTCAGCTTTCTTTAATTCCTCTGCCTTCTTTTCAAGAGCTTTCCTATACTGTTCTAGTTCCTCCCTTTGTTTATATATTCGTTCCTCTGCTTCCAGTCTGTCTAATTCAAACTGTTCTTTTTCTTTCTCATACTGTTTCTCTTTAGGGGTTAGGTTTCTTTGCCTTTCTTTTTCTCTGATACTTTCAGCTTCTATTCTTTCACTTTCTCTTTTTATTCTGCCATCTCTTTCCCATTCAGCTATCTGATCATCACTTGCTACACCATATACCATACTTGCGAGGACATGAGGTTCTAGTGAGGGATATAATTGGAGGCGAGGACCAGGCTCTCCTGAGTCCATTTTTACAGTGACATAAGGTGGAGGGGGTTCAAAGGTAGGGGCGGATACATTTGTTTTAACTGCAGGAGTCTTTTTAGCATATTTCTTTCTATAATCTTTTAAACATTTGCTCCATGAGTGATAACAATCTTTCATGTATTGAGGGTCATTAGATTTACCCGGGGGGTAGGAATGCTTATGCGTCTGACAAATTTTGCTAACTTTCTTCCAATCTTCCTCTGAACAAGGACCTTGTGGTCCCGGATCATGAATACCTAACTGGTGGCATCTTTCCTGGACTTGAGCCCAGAAAGGTTCCACCTGTGGTCCAGGTAGATTGTTTTTAATATATTCATACGGGCACGGGATCCCTATGTCTGATCCTGGGGTGGCCGCAGAATTCCCCATCTAACAAAGTGGGCAGGGTATGACTAGTATGTGGGCAAAAGTGATAACAACCCGTTTGGGTAATCACTTGTTGTCGAACAATTGGGTAGTCTGCTTGGTCCGTCAAATCAGATGGACTAATGGGACTGTGAAGGTTTACCCTTAGTACTCGATTTATGGTTCCTTTCTTTGTGGCGGGATATATTCCTCTTACCCCTAATCTACAAGAATAGCCCCCTGGTCTATTGGTTAATAGAACCCACCTATTTTCTATTTTAAAAAAACAGTAATCCTATAGTACAATGTGGACAAGATGGAACTATGTCGCTACAATCAGGTTCTTCGTATTCCGAAGTCATTAAACTCTTATACTTTATACAACATACAATTCTTTAAAATTTTTAGGTACTTACGCTGTTCTGTGGAAAAAGAAGTCTCACATATACATATATATATATATATATCTTAAACAAAACTTTATACTTATTTCTATAGGTCTTATACTGTAAATCTTATGAACAGAATTATTTTAAATGATCATTATAAAACCATACATTTGTTCAATTTTATAGTGCACTTTTTGTTTCTCAAAAAACTTAATGGGCGTCCGCTCAACCAAACCTTTTATCACGGGCGTAATCTGCTACTTCCCGGTGATTAAAATAATAATCTCTTTTACAATAGTTTTTTTTATAGTCAGACCACCCTAGTCGGACTCTCTTTAAATACCCAAATAACCTACGTAACTACCTGCGTGTCCTTTTAACCTCCCGGGGGACCAGCCTAGTCCTCCGCGAAGGCACAACAACCTCTTTAAACTAAATTTGTGGCGATTATCTGGACAGCGTAAGCATTTACACCTATTCACCTTAAAAGGTAAAAAGGGCAAAATCACTTACCTGTCACAAGATATCCCACTTCTGAACACCAGTTGTAAAGGTACACGTCTTTCTTCTTGTATTCTAAATGCCTAGGCCAGGGATGGTAGAAGCGGAGGTCCCAATTCACCGGTGGTTAACCAACACACACATACACCGTTTGTAAGTGAAGATGATTACAAAGTTTAATAGACAATACGTTCCTCTTTTATGGGAAATGCAGAGGGGGGGGGACAGCTCTCCCAAGAACCAATCAGACTCATACACATATGCATACATTAACAACTTCTTGTCATGTGATAATCTTCAGTTTGAAATATTAAATATAGGGCAAAGGTTAGTCATGTGCTGGTGGTTAGTTTGCAACATGAAATATAAGGCAAAGGTTAGAGTATGACAGTTAGTTCTGTTATCTGTACACACCTGCTGACTTGACCACAAGAAAACTCCTAAGTCACTGCTAGCTAGTTTCATATCCTCTGGTGAAGTACAGAGTTAGAAACCACAACACAGCTGCGTCCTGATATGTCAACATACTGGTCAAAACAGTTTTTCTGCAGAATATACTTACAACAGCTTTGTTCGAAAGCTGAAAGTTAAGCATATTCATTTCAACCCCTATCAAAATGGTATATCATTATAAGTAGCCCCCTTATAGTGGACACTAACATTAAAAAGTGGGAAATGCTCCAGCCTAGTGAACACCATCATTTAGAGGTGAGAGGACTCGAATGTGTGATAGTGAGATTGTGTTGCTAACAATAGGGATGTTCCAACATAGTAAACACTATAATTGGAGGGAAAGCATAAAGATGTGAAGGAAAAAGAAAAAGGAAAAAGATTTGACGTTTGCTGGGTGTGTTACCTGATGTTGAGGTGAAGAGTGCATTGCACTTTGGCATGATGTTCCCAATCGGCAGCCCCTGTGTGTGTATATGTAGTTAACTGTGCTCCAAACAAAAGCTTGCCTCGCCGCAGCCGCATATAGCCGCCAACGTCACATGGCGGATATGAAGGAGGAGGAGGCTCCACCCCCAGATACCGGACGGCCGGCGAGTGGCGCCAAACCTCTCCCCCACGTGTCAAACACCAGATAGATACACAGCGCCCACGTGATGACGTCGACGGATGTCGGCGTCAGACGTGATGCGCCGGAGGCGTGACGTCGATGCACAGAGGGG
>CM053027.1:364044044-364083699 GCA_028564925.1 Lithobates sylvaticus
GGAGGCTCAGTTGAAGGACACTAAATGGATCTACACTCATACGGTATCGCCGGACCGGCTGCAAGATACTGGTACCGTATGATAGCTCACTAAATTTGTCCCTCAGTTACAACCAAGTCTGTGGCAGAGACTTTGCTTTACCTAACACTTCACCGGTTGCTAGACCTAGTGAGAGGAGGTCTATCTGGGTTGTGAGGTCTATCCGGGTTGTGATAATCCAGTTGTGGGGCAGTTGCTCTCTGGATTTCTACAGTGAGAGACTTTATAACTTTGCAGTTCCAAAGTACCTGAACTGCACCCTAACCCTCTACCCTACATTTAAGAGTCTGTTTTATCTTTTTTTCAATAAATAACACAAAAAGGAAGAAAGTGTCAGTTTCTGCATTTCTCTGGGCCATCTACCACAGGAACGCCTAGACGGAGACGAGGTGAAGAAGGTAACAGTAAGCCCATTAAAAACCAGCAGCTCCTTCGGGGGTTAGTGTTACACTAGAAACATTGTCAATTTGTCTATGCACTTTAGGGACATGTGTAGTGGAGACATTGAAAAAGTGATTCCTGCTGACAGGGGTGGAAGTAGACACCAGAGGCTTGTGGAATGTGAGGTCTGGTAAAACTACAGGTTACAGAACTGTTTGAATCACTAATAGGATGTGGATCAGTACATTTTATTCTGAGCAAAAATATGTACAGTCATAATTTTTTTTTAAAAGGTGGACTTGGCCTATAAGACTTTCCTTGTGATTAATGGCATATTCACACCAATTAAAGTGTGGGAAATGCATGTTTCTGTACATGTTTCCGGCACCACAAGGGAACACTCTGCCCTTGTTAGATGCATGCAGGAGCCATAAATTGTTAATGCCACCCCAAACGCACATAACAAAGGAACGTGCATTGCGGCCAACAAACCACATGGTACTGCAGTGCAATATGGTTAGATGCGTTGCTTTTTAAAAGCTGCTCTTGCTTTACTTTTTGCACATTCCCAAGGGTTTGACAGCCCATTGAAATGAATGGGCTGTCCAAACCATGCTGCGTGGGAGCAGGTGCGTTCCTGTGTCAACTGGCCCTAAAAGTACATGTCATTTGCTGCTACACGTTATGGTGTTACTGAGATACTGTAATGTCTCTGTAGATAATGGTATTAAACCTTTCACTGCTGTGGACTTGGCTAAACAGACAATTACATTTTTTACATGCACCAAAGCACATCAAAGTTCAGTTAAGACTGTATAACCATGTTTTCTAGAAGCAGGGAACTTACAGAATTAAAGAAAATATATTAGATCGTGTGTGTCTAGTGATAGCATTACTAATATACAGTATCTGTATTTATTCATTAAAAATGTGTTTAATTCACAAATATTGCACCAAAACAAGACACATCCCCAACCTCCTACAACATGGAAAAGATGAAAATGGGTCTAACAAATACATAAAATGTGTATTGCATTTATACATTGCTGAAAAGAAATTTAATTTTGAAGATTTTATTTGGTTTTTAAAAGTAATGCGGCAGCTTAGAACTGGATGACTTGTCCCTTTCTTTTCTTGTCTCCTCTGAGTTCAAAGTGCTTGCATCTCTTTATGGCCAACATCTGCTTTGATCGGCAGTTGGAGTCGACACACTCCAGCCTCGGCACAATCTTCTTGGTGGGCTTGGCCTTTTTACGGAAGATCGGCTTGGTCTGCCCACCATAACCCCTCTGCTTACGGTTGTATCGTCTTTCCCTGGGCGTAGAGGGAGTCTTTCCCCTTCTTGTACTGGGTGACCTTTATGAGGCTGATGCTTCCCACATTTCTTGCAGTAAGTTCTGTGGGTTTTAGGGACGTTCACCATCTTGGCCCGCCATGCAAGAGAAGGCGAAAAGAAATAAAAAAAAAAAAATGTAAATAGACAGTTTGCAATAAAAACAAATCTTTATCATATTATCTATTTAATAGCAAACTAAAAATAGATAGAGCAACTAAACAGAGATTTTACATACAGTAGGTCTATTACCTTAATTGTTTGCCTATGGCAGCAAACTGCACAGTATTTGCACTTAAATTGATATTAAATCCTGGAGACGAGCATGGGAGGAGGAAACAAGAGAGCTTGACAGGAGGAGGTCTTGAGAAGAGCGGAGAGGACGGTTTGGGATATTTTTGGAGACAAGGTTGGTGATATAGCTCGGGGCAGAGTTGTGGATGGCTTTGTAAGTTGTGGTTACTATTTTGAATTTAATTCGCTGGGTGATTGGGAGCCAGTGTAGGGATTGGAGGAGAGGGTTGGCAGACACTGAACGGTTGGTAAGGTGGATAAGTCTGGCAGCACTATTCATGATAGACTGAAGAGGGGATAGCCTGTGGAGAGGCAGGCCAATGAGAAGGGAGTTGCAATAGTCAAGGCGAGAGATAACAAGGGAGTGAATGAGGAGCTTGGTGGTTTCATTTGTCAAAAAGGGACGAATTTTAGAGATGTTACGGAGGTGAAGTCTACAAACTTTTGACAGCGATTGGACTTGAGGCTGAAATAACAAGTCCGAGTCTAGGATTACACCGAGTACCCTGGCATGAGGGGAGGGACTGATGGTTGCATTGTTGATTTTGATGGAAAAGTCATGGAGGGGGCACGGGCAGGGGGGAATATTAATAGCTCAGTTTTAGAGAGATTTAATTTAAGGAAGTGGTGCGACATCCATGCTGAGATGTCAGTTAGCAAGTTAGTAATGCGAGAGGAGACTGAAGGAGTGAGGTGAGGAGTAGACAGATTTGGGTGTCATCGGCGTAAAAGTGGTATTGGAAGCCGTGGGCGGTTATCAAATGACCAAGGGAGGAGGTGTAGATAAAGAAGAGAAGGGGTCCAAGAACAGAGCCTTGGGGGACCCCCACAGAAAGGGGCAATGGAGAGGAGGAGACAGAGTTGTAGCTAACACCGAAGGAGCGCTGTGATAGATAGGCAGAGAACCAGGATAGAGCAGAATCTTGGAGGCCAAGGGAGTGTAGTTTATTGAGAAGGAGCGGGTGGTCAACAGTATCAAAGGCTGCAGAGAGGTCAAGTAGTAGCAGTATGGAGTACTGGCTGTTGGATTTAGCAGTTAGTAAATCGTTAGTGAGTTTTAGTAAGGCAGTTTCCGTTGAGTGCTGTGAGCGAAAGCCAGATTGTAAGGGGTCAAGAAGGTTATTTGCACTAAGGTAGGAGCTAAGACGGTTGTAGACTAAGCGTTCTAGAAGTTTAAAAGGTGAATGGGAGCAATGAGATGGGCCTTAAGTTATTCAGGTTGGTGGGGTCCAGTGAGGGCTTTTTAAGTATGGGAGTGATCTGCGCATGTTTTAGAGGGGAGGGGAAGGTACCACTAGAGAGGGAGAGATTGAAGATGTGAGAGAGGGAGTATAGGATAGAAGAAGAGGGTGACGGTAGTAGTTGTGAGGGAACAGGATCCAAGGGACAATTGGTTAGGTGGGCATCTGAGAAGAGTTTTGTAACCTCTTCAATAGTAGCCAATTCAAAAGAGGAGAGTGTTGAAAGTGCCGTTAGGCAAGGTATGTTGGGTGGGGAAGATGTACGCACAGTGGAAGTATCCTCACGAATTGCATCAATCTTGTCTTTGAAGTGATTGGCAATCTCTTGGGCAGTGAGTGAGTTAGTGGGTAGAGGGGGTGGGGGATGAAGCAGAGAGTTAAAGGTTGAGAAGAGCCGACAGGGACTAGATGACAAAGTATTAATAAGAGAGACAAAGTAGGTTTGTTTGGCAGCATGGAGGCAGAAATTGTATTTTAGAAGGGCAGATTTATATTGGGTGAAGTCGTGCAGGCATTTGGTTTTACGCCACAGTCGTTCAAGAGCATGGCAATGTCTCTTGAGATTTCTAGTGTTGTCAGTTTGCCAGGGTTGTAATGGTCGGGGCCTGATTCTGCGTGATTCTGCGACTTTGGGAAGCAACTTGGACACGATTTGAGTATAAATCACAGCACGACTTGGGGCAACTTCAACATGACTTGGGGCAACTTACAACACGACTTTAAGTCGCCCACAGGCCAGGAAACTTTGGCCGTGGCCAATCACAGAATAATCAGCTCTCGAGGGGGAACTCCACACCAAATTTTAAATAAAAAACTTGCATGGGTTCCCCTCCAAGAGCATGCCAGGCCCTTAGGTCTGGTATGGATTTTAAGGGGAATCCCCTTCGCCGAAAAAACGGCGTGGGAGTCCCCCCAAAATCCATACCAGACCCCTATCCGAGCACGCAACCCGGCCGGTCAGGAAAGGGGGTGGGGACAAGCGAGCGCCCCCCCTCCTGAACCGTACCAGGCCGTATGCCCTCAACATGGGGGGGGGGTGAGTGGCCTGGTTTGCCCTTGGAGGGGAACCCATGCCGGTTTTTATTATTAGAAAGGCGACATTGTCGCTTCAATATAGATGGAGATCCGACTTGGAGGAGACTTCCATTGAATTCTATGGGTACAAGTCGGATAAGTAGTCAGATTGAAGTAGTACCAGAACCTTTTCCGAAGTCAGAGCGACTGCAGTAGTATGCATTAAGACAGATCCATTCACTTACATTGATTTTTTTCATGTAGGGCGACTTGAGGCGACTAGGGGTGACTTGGGGCAACTTGAAGTCGAATCCAAAGCTGCCCCTGTGTGAATGGACTCTTATTGTACTGCTGCTTACCAACCCTTAAAACTGAACTCCAGCTTTTGTTACAATTTACATAGTTTGCTTGAGCCAAGCTGGTCCCTCATTCATATGTGAGGCTGCAGGATGTGCTGTATAAACTGTATTTAGCTGTGGCTACATACAGCATACAGCACTATGTTCCCAGGTTTGAGCCGGGACCTTCCTGTCTCATACCCGGAACACAATAATGTCTGTCTGAGCAGTGCTCCGCCATTCATAGAAAGAAATGTATTCTAGCAATGAGTACAAAGCTTCCTTTGAATTGCTGAGTCATAGGTTGCGACATCATCAGGCCGCCTCTCTGACGCCAACCAAAGGAAGCTTTGTATTAATTTCTAGAATACATCGCTTTTCACACATTTAAAGCTGATTTCCAGTGTAAAAATAAAGGCACACTATGAGTTAAATCCAAAGGGCATTACATCTCCTGGGCTTATCTCTATTTACATTTGACAAGTTTATTGATCTGCCAGAGAGACCCTCCAGGGATCTGAGAGGAGAGAAGCACACAGAGCATCTATGCCCACCCCTCTCCTCTGCTGATCATTCACAGAATCCTTTTTTATTTTGTGAATGTGTTCTTCTGTGATTGGGCAGGAGGAGGGGAGGGTCAGGCATAGCAGTTGCAGTGACTCTCCTGTTCAAGATGCATAGCTTAGAAAGATCAGTGTTGGGCTCCTGGAAATAGAGTGAAAGCTATCTTCTGGAAATAATAAATAACTAAAGTTGTCAGTTTCAAATAACTGAGATAAGCCCAGGAGGTGTCATGCACATTACTGGACTTAAAATGATTGTAAAGTCATGTTTAAAAAAAAAAATAACAAACATGTTATACTTATCTCCTCTGTGCAGTGGATTTGCACAGAGCAGCCAAGATCCTCCTCCTCTCTGGTCCCTCTTCGCTGCTCCGGGCTCCTTCCTCCTGTCGAGTGCCCCCGCAGCAAGCAGCTTGCTATGCGGGCACCTAAGCCAAGTCACAGCTCCCTGTGTCCATTCAGACACAAAGCTGTCGTTCGGCCCCGCCCCTCGCTCTCCTGATTGGCTAACTGATGTTGATTGACAGCCACAGGAGCCAATGGCGCCACTGCTGTGTCTCAGCCAATCAGCAGGGAGAGTCCCGGAAAGCCGGGGGATTTGTGGACATCGCTGAATAGAGATGGGGCTCCGGTAAGTATTAGGGGGTGCTGGGGAGACTGCTACACACGCATAGAATGCATTACGAAAAATTAGAATGCATTAAGAAAAAAAATAAACTTCTGCCTTTACAACTCCTTTACCTCATAGTGTGCCTTCATTTTTTACAAAGGAGCTGAATTCCTGAAAATCAGCTTTTAATTATGTGAATATTCAGTTCAATTTGCCAATCATATGAAAAGGAAAATTCCATTTTAGTTATTTCATCTGCATGTAATTTGATGATTTAAGTGAATATTCACATAATATATTATGTAAATATTCCCCAACAGTTTTTAAAATCATCCTTACCCTGAAAAAATAGCCATATAGGATGATGGAATTTGGTATGCTTCATTTCAGCTGGACCTGCAGCTATGTAGTTCTTCTATACTATTTTACAAGGAACTTGTCACGATGAGAGAAATACAGAGAAATACCATTGTGGAAATTAAAATGCTATGCGTCCGATTGAGTTTAGTTATTTGTGGCCATTGTTTACTTAGGAAAGTTACCTTGTATTTCCTTCAAATAACCAATCATGCACAAGGAAATAAAAAATAAGGTATTTGCTGTGCTCATGACTGAAGTAAATAAAGCTTTAGCCCAAGATGCAGAACAAAAGGGAATATTAGATCCGAAACTTAGGACGCAGTAAATCAACAATGTGTATATAAATATACACATGTATACAAATATAATCAATTGTAATATGCGCAAGCAATAACATTAATTACTAAATACATTTTTAAAATATGGATATACAATACAATTTATACAAATACTTGCAATTATTGGACCATGACAATGTCAAATGTATCACAATAGTTAAAATTCTTACTAACATGCTTCATGGCTGGTTCTACTTCTTTGAACAGAGTTGGTATGCAGTACATGTGTTATATTAATTTTAAGGTCCAAGCCAGCTGGAATCAACACATAAAAATTGCATAAGTATATACTGTATATACATTACAAAAAGATAAATGTAAATACAGTTCACAATAAGCTATAGTTGTTTATTTTAAGGAATGTATGAAAGCAAAGTGCAAAATAAGCTACTGATATTTTGTAATCGAGAATAGGTGCAGGTACTCACCCCCTCCTGCCCCCTAGAGCAGAATAACAAAGTCAATAGTGTGTGCTAAAAGAAAGACTACACTGCTCCAAGCTCCTAAAATAGCCGTTTGGGAAATCCACTGCTTTGGGTGCAGATCTTAAGAGTTTGTCTTAAGCCCCATACACACGGTCGGACTTTTTCATGGATTCTGTCCGATCGGACAATGTTGTTGAAAAATCAGACCGTGTGTATGCACCATCGGACAGTGTACGTCGGTTTGTCCGACGGACAAAGTCTTATCTCCTGCTGGATACTGAATGGGACCTTGGATTGTGGGCTCCTGGAGGGTAGGGATCGATGTGAGTATGCAATGTACAGGGATAGGGATTGTAGACACTCACTCAGGTTGAACTGGATGGACTGATGTCTTTATTCAACCTTACTAACTATGAAACTATGAAATATCCCCATTCTCCACTAACCCTAGTTCACACCCATGCGGCTTTGCGAGCTGCATTTTACATGAGCACTGCAGTTTATTAATTTGCATGGGCTGCTGTGCCTCCTGAAATGCAGGGAAAATGTCCCTGTACCATTCCTGGAATTGCAGCTCCCAGGGAAGTGCAGTGGATAGAATTTCCATATTGTGCGGCTTGCCATTAGGATTAATTAATGAAACTTGCACTTATCTCCTGCGTTTCACTGTGCTGATGGTTGTGGCTGCGGGTAGGAGTGTGGACCAAGTGTGAACCTAGCCTAAAAGAGACAGTAAATCCAGAACACGGTCCGATCACAGCAAATCCGATCGTGTGTACGGTTGTCCGACGGACAAAGTGCTAGGCATGCTCAGAAGAAATTCTGTGACGGAAGCGCTCGGTCAGTAAAACTACCTTTCCTAATCGACACAGCACATTCGTCAATAAAATGTCTTTAATGCAGAGCAAAAAGGGCACTCGGTCAGCAGCAGGTCCGATCACACCAAATTCCGATCGTGTGTACGGTTGTCCGAACGGACAAAGTGCTACGCATGCTCAGAAGAAATTCTGTGACGGAAGCGCTCGGTCAGGTCAACTTAATTTACTGTATGATCCATTTGCTGTATAATGATAGACATTAAATCCCTTTGTGATTTACTTTTTTCTATGCTGCAATGTTAAAATATCTTTAATGCAGCGGAATCTCACAATGCAACAAGAATGACATGTTTTAGCTGCTCCTATTCACCCGCACTTATCACAAACTTAGTTCTTTATTACTTTGCAGCATTTATACACTACATGTTTATTTTTACTCAGATCATAAAAGAATCTTTGTTATATTTTTACCATGATTTGTCTTTTTTGTCTTTTTTTTGGGGGAATACATCTTTGAAGGTTTTTTTTTTTTTTTGGAGGGGGGTTTTGTGTGTCTCAACTTAGCAAAACCACATTATTAAAATTTGTATTTCTTGCTTAAATTTACTAGGAGTTTGTTGGTTGTTGGTGCCCCTTGTTAAATCTACTTTAGGATTAGTGAAATGTACCTGCCTACTCAAAGAAAAACTGTCATTGTAGAAAAGTAAAACACAATAGTCAATGATTATTATCAGGAGTAAAGTGTCTCCTCAATGGATTTCTACTAACCACCTGGCTGCTTTTGAAGGAATGCCCCAGGACAAAGATTGGAAATTAGCACAACGCTGTCCTTAGATAGTATGCAACATCTAGCAGTCTCACCCCTTGTATGCCCCTGGGTGGTGTACTGAGGTACTCCGCAACTGTCCTTTGCTACCCCGCTGCGTGCACTGGGCAATAATCCGTTCAGAGGCCTTCAACTGATCATACCTTCCCATGCCAGCCCAGATGTATTATGCACAAGACCCAAAAGATAACAGAGAACCTCTCTTAGGCTTCCTCTTCCTCAGCTCCAGCCTGGTGGCAGAGCCCCCAGACCTGGGGTTTCCCCTCCCAGGCCACAGACAGCAACCACAACACTCTATCTTCCACCCCACTCCCAGCTGGTCAGGCTCCACATATTTGAAGCTGACCCACAACCCCTGCCAAGCCCACCGCCAGGGGATTGGCCAGATTCCCTTAAAATCAAAAAACATTTATTTTAGGTCTCAGCAACAAACCACCTAAGAGGAACGCAGCCATGGTGAAACTTGGGGAATTTGCAAAGCCTTGGACACCCATGGCAACCATCATTTTTCAGGCTTTAACAATTGGGGGCATGAAGAGTACCTATCTAAATCATAAGGGAGCGCAATCTGGTCCTGAAGTCCAAAACATCCGGAACTGCAGCAGATGCCATCTAGGTCCCCAGGCTCTGGTCCTACGAGAGGCTCCATCTTCTCTCAGACCAGACTTAATCAAGGTCATCACTCTCTTGTCTTCCTTGTACGCTTCCTTCCACGCCGTGGTGCTGGTGCTGGTGGGGTGGCAGAAGGAGGAGGAGGAGGCGGAGCAAGATCACTCTCGCAAACATGTGTGAGGGGAGTCATCTCCCCAGCCATCCCCTCATTTAGGATTTTGAGGATGACATCCTCACACATGCTGCGTTGCCCCGCCTCCATACCCGTCATTTTACTGCCAACCAAGGAGGCAAAGGCCTCCTCGTAGGTGGGTGTGGCATATAGGGAGGCTGAGGCATCTCGGATCAGCTGGAGCGCTGACTCTCCCACCTCCCCCATGCTTTTCGCCCTTCTGTAGGGAAGGCGGAGGGGAGGGACTTGGGAGACAGTCAGGCTCCTACGCCTACCCCCCTGTTGGCTGCCACTAACCCCTGCCTCCTCCTGACTGCCACCTTCCACAGCCACCTCCTGGCTGAGGTCTTCCTGTGTATGAAAAAGGGACATAGTTTCAGTTATTTGTTCATCAAACACACACAATTCTCATCTAGTGACTGTTGCAAAATGTTTACAAATAGAAAACCATACAATTCTCAGCCCTGCAGTTTAGACTCTTCCCAAAAATGTCTCCAACACTACTGTCTGTTGATATGTCAATCACGTTAGGAACTAAGCAATTGGGGATCCTGAATTAACTGAACATCATTCATTATTCCCCAAAATGGTTACAAAACTACTATACCTGGAACAAGCTGGGCTCCTGCACATATTCCATACTGGAAGGCCCAGGTTGGTCCTCGGAATCCTCATCAGGGGTGGCGTGCGCGGAAGGATGCGTGCAAGGAAGAGTCGAGAGTGACTTCCTGAGAGTAGCCTGGTCTTTGAGAAAGTGGAGCCTCTCATAGTACCAGAGCGTGGGGGCATAGACATCATCTGCTGCAGCTCCCGATGCTAGGGACTTCCGGACCTTATTGCGCTCCCGGAAATAGGTACTCTTCATGTTGTTAATCTTCACTTTTAAGTTTGCCACGGTTGCCATGGGCAGGTTAGGCTTTACAAATGCCACAAGTTTCAGCAGGGCTGCGTACCTCTTTGGTCTGTTGCTGTAGTCACGATGTTTAGGTTGCCATAAGAGGGGGAATTCCCGGTATTTATCAATGAAGAGGGGGAGAAAACTCACGTCGTAGAAGGCCTCCATCACCTCTGCAAGACACAACACCACACCAAACAATATAAATAATGTCAGCCTAAACTCTCCTAATCTTATCCATAAAGAAGCCTCAAGTTCTAATCAGTCTAGGCTAGTTATGTACCAACGTCAAATTGTACCTTCGTTTCTAGCGATCGTCTCGTGCGTGAGCTTTCTCTCCCCTCGTCTCCCAGATCGTGGCTACGACACAGGCGTGTGACGTTTTATATACAGTGCGCATGCGTCAAACTCCGCCCGCCCCTTACGATCTTTCTCGTCTATTCCCCACCCCTTCTCTTTACGGCGCAGTGGGGAGAGCACATGGCGGGGACACAGCAGGTGCGCCCCAAATATCCCACCAACGAGGAGGAGGACGAGGAAAGTCCGGAGGCACAAACGTCCCGATCCCGGAGCCTGAAATTCAAGGCCTCCAATATGTCATTTGGAGAAATGTTGGAGATGGTGGACATATTAAAGAGGAGCGACTATGATGGGAAGTATGGCCCTTACCTCAACCCCAATGTCCGCAAGGCCAAGATCATGTCTAAAGTTGTGAGGAGGCTGTACAATCATTTTGGGGTACAACGATCCAAGGAGCAACTCAGGAAATGTTGGTCAGACCTGAAACTGAGGGAGGCCGATCAGTACAGAAAGATCAAGCGAATTCTTCAAAAAAGTAAGTAGTTGTGTTTTGTGTTTGATTTCTTGCTTGCATACTGCTCCATGTGGTTTGTTTTTTACAAAGTTGTACATTCCAAAATGGCCACTTTCATGTTCGTGTGTGCATTCGATCGTACTCAGCCTCGATCTTTCTGCCACTGTCATGGTCGTGTGTGTGTCCATTCGATCGTACGCAACCTCGATCGTTCGGACACTTATAATACGATGTTTGGTTTTTTTGGTTGGGGAAAGGAAGTTTGTTCTCACTAGAAATGTCATCAAGAATGTAAAGCCAATTGATTCAATGTAAGGGAGAGGTCACCCAGTAGCTGTTTACCCATCTGGACTCTAGAGCACTAGTGCTGGGACACCCAAACCCCCTTTTTATTAGGCTTTTCCACACATGTGCTCCAGTGGATACTAGAGGGGTGTCTCCATCACACAAACTTCTACAAAAAGCTAGTCAGTTTAGCACCTTTACAAAGTGACTACATTCATGTAGTTGGCATTTGTAACTGGCCAAACAAAAATAGTGTCAGTCACTTTCAAGCAATGTTTGTCATTTCCTATTTCTGCCCTCAATAGATTGTGTTGCTAAAACTTCCTTTTGTACATTCTCATAGGGGAGCGAAAACTTGGGCCGTCTGAGGAAACCCCAAAACCAACACCTCCCAAAAAAGGGGAAAGAGGAGGAGGAGGAGGAGGAGGAAGGAGAGATCATCGAACTTGGAGAAATTGTCACCACAACAGGTGAGTGTGGGAGAACACAGCTACTGGTAAGCTAATCAATGTATGGCTGCCTCATTTCCAACACCCGATTTTTGTTTGTTTGTGGTTTTTAGGTGACGTGGATGTTGTGGAAGAAAAATCGCACTTTACCACAGAGAGTGCCCACGTACTCATCAGGGAGATAATGGTCTGCAATAGAGATCTAGATTACATAAAGCAAAACATCAATGATGTTCAACAAAAATTGAAGAACATCATTGATGTTTTAGGAAAAATATGAAAACGCACCAAGTAATTAACACACATTTGTGCCAGCTTCTGAACTTATTTGCAACTTAAGAACTGTGTGAAATTTGGAACATGCACACATTGTGTCCACATGTGCTAGCTCCCATCATGGTGGATGAATGCCAACGTTTTTTTGGGGGTGCAACCACTTTACGAACTACGAAAGTGGTTGTGGTGAAGGGGTTGCACCCCCAAAAAACGTCCATTCATCCCCATGATGGAAAATGGCACTTTTGAAGCTTCTAGGCATGTGTTTTACCATCTAATGACCATTTTCAGACCCAAATTGTGTGCATGTTCTAAATTTCCACTTTCCAGGGGTGACCCCCCCATGTGATGAAGGCAAGATCAAACACACTTTGAACATATAGTCATGTCTGATCTTGTCTTCACTTTACAAAGTTGAACTTTCCAAGTTCATAGGTTCTGTTTTGCTCCATGCCTGGTTTTACCAATTGCGCAATGTTTGTAAACAATGTTGTAAATAACCAAGATGTTGTCAGTTTGGGCGTGAAGATTGTAAACGCACTTGTGAATGTTTTCCAAGTAAACTTTTTTATTTTTCTAAATGTGTGGCTTCCTTATTTCAAAAACACAATGCATTATGTATGTCAAATGTAAAGGATATGGGGGGCAATTGGTGTTATTTACTAAAGGCAAGTCCACTTTGCACTGCAAGTTTCTTTTCCAGGGCACTTTTTCACTGCACTTGTAGAGCATAGTGGATTTGACTTATGTAAATGACACCCACAGTGCTTTGTACGAAAACACGGAGCACAGCATTTTTGAGAATACACACATGTCTGACCTGGTGATGAAAAGGATTTTTTTTGGTGTCAGTTATGCAGTACAAACCTTATCTAGACCAAAGATTAGGTAGCAAACACACAACATGAGACTAATCTTTTTGGGAAGAAGAGACTGTTACCTCCTTTTGCCCAGAAAGTGCATTCCCACTGTCGAAGGCAAAGGGAAAAAATTTCACGGTAAAATAAGCTAAAAAGAATACTGAAATGACAAGAAATCATAGGTTGGTTGAAATATCAGATTTATTAAAAAATGCCTCTCACACATCGTCAGGCAGAGCAATGGCCCCCCTACCCACAAAGTACTCCATATATTGCTCGCGGACCGCGCGGGCATTTAGAGGGGGCAAGCCTGGACGTGCCACTTGAAGGGCTGTGAGGTCCGCATTTGGAGGGCCCTCCACATCTGGGCCAACGGGCACCACATAGTTCCTGTTATGTCTTTTGAGGAAGTTGTGCAATATGCAACAGGCAAGAACTATGTGGTTCAGTTTGTATTCCGCCAAGTTAAATGCCGTCAAGAACAGGCGGAAGCGGCTGGCCAGGATGCCAAAAGTGTTCTCCACCACTCTTCTGGCTCTGGACAGTCAGTAGTTGAACACCCTCTGGTCTGGGGTGAGGGTCCTCATCGGGAACGGCCTCATCACATGGGGAGTCAACGCAAACGCTTCATCTGCGACAAAGACGAAGGGGAGTCCTTCTGCATTCTCCTCTGGAGGTGGCAAGCACAGACTGCCACTTTGGAGACGCCAGTAGTACTCCGTGTGCGTAATGGCACCACCATCCGAGATCCGGCCGTTCATCCCCACGTCCACATACATAAACTCGTATGTTGCCGACACCACCGCCAACATCACTACACTATTAAACCCTTTATAATTATAATAGTAGGACCCCGAGTTGGGCGGTGGGACGATGCGGACGTGTTTCCCATCAATTGCCCCTCCGCAGTTAGGAAAGTCCCAACGGCTGGCAAAGTGGGAGGCCACAGTCTGCCATTCCTGTGGCGTGGAAGGGAACTGTGGAGTGAAACAAGAAAAGAAAATTAGTCACTTTGCACCTAAACGTTGCAAGCAGATTAGACAATCAACATCTTGGAACAAGAGCATTGTTTAAAATTGGAGGCTGGAAAGTATTTGCACAGAAAAAGTAGAGGCTCCCCTTCACAGATTACTCACCCCCCATCAATCCCACCACTTCTGATGGGCCATTGGCAATAACTAGGGTTTTGGGGGGGGGGGGGGTGGACAGGTAACCCTCTGCACTTCATTGATTGGCAAATGGCTCAATAATGTGTGCTAGTTTGGCCAGACCCTCTGTACTTAACACTATTGGCAGCCCCCAGGAAAGATAAAAAAACATTTCAACCCCCCCCCCCCAAAAAAAAAGGCAATCACATTGGGACATTATGAAATTACCAAGCAAGCTAATAGGAGGGGAAGAACAAAAAAAATAGGAAATGGAAAGTATGGAGGCAGCCCCTTGCACTACATGCTTTGCTGAATTCATCCCTAAAGATGCCCACTATAAAGAGGTAGGTATATAGTGTGCATGGACCTTGGGAAAGCCAGCAGATAAAAGATTGGTACCATCTGACAGAGCAGTTGGGGAGGGGGTTCCTAATGAGTTTGCCCCCCCCCCCACCAAAAAAAAAAAAAAAAAAAGGGGCTCTACATGAAGTAAACCACACAGCAAACATTTGTGCATATTTTAGGGGGTGTTTGGGGGCAAACAATACTATGCAGCAGACAAAAGACATTGCTTAAGTGACTAGGCCATAGGTGTCTATTGGGGCAGAAGAGCATGCTGGGGAGGTAAGTGAAGGGAAAAATGCATGAAGGAGAAAATGGGGCACAGCATATTAGAGCATATTGCAATCATGGTATTTAGGGAAGGAGGTCAAAAATACAAGTCATTAGCAAACAGAGCATACATAGAAGGGAATAGTAAAGGAGAAATGTTACCTTAATATAGTCCTCCTGCAGGACCTCGATGATGGCAGAACAGGTCTCTGGAATAATGATTCCCAGGGCCTGGGGAGAGATACCTGAAGAGAACTTCAAATCCTGAAGACTTCTCCCTGTCGCCAAGTACCTCAACGTGGCAACAAGCCTCTGCTCCGGAGTAATGGCTTGTCTCATGCAGGTATCCTGCCGGCTGATAAAGGGGGTCAGCAAAGCCAAAAGACGGTGAAAATCGGGGTCCGTCATCCTGAGAAAGTTCCTGAAATCATCAGGATTATTCTCCCGGATCTCACGAAGCAAAGGCATGTGCGAGAATTGGTCATGCTGAAGCAACCAATTCTTGGTCCACATACTCCTCGTCACTCTGTTCATGGACGGGTCTTGGGTCAAAGCTAAAAGCCCGACACCAATTCCGCGTACAGCACGAACTCGGCGACGAGTACGCACGGGAAACATCGCTCACAAGGTCACAAAAGGTCGGCTGGTCAGAACGGACAAACAGAAAGCACCGATAAACAGCAAGGCCTGAAAGAACGAAATGAATACGAGAAACGAGCAGACAATAAGCAGTGCAAATCAAAGCGTCCTATATCAAGATATAGGCCGCAATGACCAACAAATGCGAACTGACTACACGCACTAATAAACAGATACGCACGACAAGCACAAACTGAAGAGCAGTAACGATCTGAGTCAGAAAACTGAGAAGCGCGAATCTTAAGTCACCAAACTTCGACTAAATCTCGATAAACACGGGATCAGCAGAAGGAGCCTTACGATGACTTACGTCACAACGTTCTTGCAGACCGGATATTCCGACAACGTAGTCCGACCGCGTGTACGCAACACCAACATCGGACAAAGTACGACGGACAGGATCCGACCGACCTGGTCCGCGGATTGTCCGACCGTGTGTATGGGGCTTAAGGCTGGCCATACATTATTTGTTACATTATTTGTTTTTTATCCAAATAGCTTGTTAAATGAAAATAAATAAATAAGAGAGCCCATTACCCCATCCACACACTCGATGTGGATGGGGGAATTTTTTCCACTGAGCCTTTGTATTCTGACAGCAGGGAGGCTTCACCACCGCCAGAATGCACTGATCAGTGTTGCCGGCTATATAATATATTATATACACAGACACACACACAAATTCAGTAACCCAAGGTACACTGTCCTAGGGCTTAAAATGACTCTTGGACTTACCACAGAAGAAGAAAACTTCAGAAGAAAACATGGGCGGCACAGGGGTGTAGTGGTTAGCACTCTCACCTAGCAGTAAGAAGGGTCGCTGGTTCGAATCCTAACCATGACACTACCTGCCTGGAGTTTGCATGTTCTCCCTGTGCCTGCGTCGGTTTCCTCCGGGTACTCCGGTTTCCTCCCACAATCCAAAGACTTGCAGGGAGGTTAATTGGCTTCTGCCCAAAAATTGGCCCTAGTATACGAATGGGGACCTTGGATTGTGGGCTCCTGGAGGGTAGGGATCGATGTGAGTATGCAATGTACAGGGATAGGGATTGGAGACACTCACTCAGGTTGAACTGGATGGACTGATGTCTTTATTCAACCTTACTAACTATGAAACTATGAAATATCCCCATTCTCCACTAACCCTAGTTCACACCCATGCGGCTTTGCGAGCTGCATTTTACATGAGCACTGCAGTTTATTAATTTGCATGGGCTGCTGTGCCTCCTGAAATGCAGGGAAAATGTCCCTGTACCATTCCTGGAATTGCAGCTCCCAGGGAAGTGCAGTGGATAGAATTTCCATATTGTGCGGCTTGCCATTAGGATTAATTAATGAAACTTGCACTTATCTCCTGCGTTTCACTGTGCGGATGGTTGTGGCTGCGGGTAGGAGTGTGGAGCAAGTGTGAACCTAGCCTAAAAGAGACAGTAAATCCAGAAGAAAGCATTCCCTATTAAACAAGAGTGGTAGGCCTGTGGTGAGAAGAAGGGTAAATATATAAGTGTCAGTAAAAGAACAGAGCAAAAAGGGCACAAGGAAAGGGGCAACTAGGCACAACTCCATAATCCAGACCACCCCCAAATTACCTGCAATCAGTATAGAATGTCCCACCAAGCTATAGGAACTGGCTGACAGTATGGTAATAGAACTTCTCAGAAAGGAGGCAATTGCAAATCGCAACCATCTCATCCCCATCCCCATCTTGTATGTAAATCTACCCCAAGGAATTTTTTTATCCAGAACAGACATGCAGCAAGGAAAGTCAAAATGCATTTGTGAAAGACTATTGTATATTTTCACACCTCTTACCGGTGGCAGAACTACCAGAGCCACAAAGGTCACACTTGTGACAGAATCTAGTGCAGCTGTGCATAGTAACCAATCAGCTTCTAACTTTAGCTTATTCAATTAAGCTTCAAAAATAAAACATATAAGCTGATTGCTTACTATATACAGCTGAACCAGATTCTGTGTGCATCCGTTTTAGTAAATCTCCCCATGTGTCTCAAGTCACACGATAAGTCGCAACAGTATAATAGGGCCCCGGAACTGATAGAAAGGGACCCAGCGGTCAGGGGGGCCCTTCACGGATTCATATACTGGGGCTCTGGAGGTTCTAGTTATGCCTCTGCCTCTTACAGTAAAGAATCATTTCTGTGTGCAAAGGTTAAACTTCTCTACTCTAGTAGCAAAATAGTGCAATCATTAATATCTTTTGCAGTAACTCTAAAGTGAAGAACCGTCAACTTAATTTACTGTATGATCCATTTGCTGTATAATGATAGGACATTAAATCCCTTTGTGATTTACTTTTTTCTATGACTTTTTTGTGAACTGGTTGAAACTGATTTGCCATGTCATCGCCATGTAAGGTAAACCGAAATACAGGAGCCATAATTGTATTACCTTTAGACAGGACAGTAGATGCTTACTTCTGTTGTGTAGTCATTTCATGTTAGATGTGCTCTGGATTGTGCAACTAGCACTGTATTTACCTAACTTTTTCCCTCAGCCAGTATGACTGTTGCAAATATGATAGACACCAGCCCTGTTGTCGTATCTTCACCCCCCCCCCCCCCCCCCCATCTACCCATAGCCATTCACAAAACAGAATCCTCAAAGGCTATGTTTTGTTAATGGCTAAGCATAGAATAGGGTGAAGATGCAAAACTAGCACTGGTGTCTATCAGTTCTACAGTGCCGAAGTTGGTGGTGGTGGGAGGTGAAACAAAACTGTAATATCTGGATTAATAAAAGCCATTAAAGACAGCCTGGAATGATGACATGGCAGAGGTAAACAGTTACTATACTTTCTAAGGCCGCGTACACACGAAGGGACAATCCCGCGGGATTATCCTCTGGACTGAAGTCCAGAGGATAATCCCCTCGTGTGTGGGCGCCGGCGGACTTTTTGGCGCCAAAGTACGGCGGACTAAAGTTTCAGGTTTTGTTCTCAAATTATCCGCTGGACTTGGAAGTCCAGCGGACAATCCCGCCGTTAGTGGGCAAGTCCGCGGGACTTTTGAAATGAACGGACTTGCCGCTCATCGGCAAGTCCGTTCATTTAGCACGTGACTTCAGGTTACGTAGCTAGCGTAGGCAGTTACTGCCGCCGCGCTAGCTCCGTGACCTGGCATGGATTTAAAGGGAATCCCCACGCCGAAAAAACGGCGTGAGGGTTCCCCCCAAATCCATGTCAGACCCTCATCCGAGCACGCAGCCTGGCAGGCCAGGAAAGGGGTGGGGACGAACGAGCGCCCCCCCCCCCTCCTGAGCCGTACCAGGCCGCGTGCCCTCAACATGGGGGGTGCCCTGGGGAAAGGGGGGCCGTGCGGCCCCCCCACCCCAAAGCACCTTGTCCCCATGTTGATGAGGACAAGGGCCTCTTCCCGACAACCCTGGCCGTTGGTTGTCGGGGTCTGCGGGCGGGGGCTTATCGGAATCTGGGAACCCCCTTTAATAAGGGGGCCCCCAGATACCGGCCCCCCACCCTATGTGAATGAGTATGGGGTACGATGTACCCCTACCCATTCACCTAAGGTGTAAAATGTAAAGTAAAAAAAAACACCCACACTTTTGAAAAAATAGTTTATTGCACTGCTCCGGGGGTCTTCTTCCGTCTTGGGGGTCTTCTCGCCGGACTCCCCCGCCATTTACCAAGCTCTTTTACCGAGCGAGGGGAGTCCGGCTACCTTCTTCGTCGTCGCCGCCGTCTGGGGGTCTCGATCCGCCTTCGGGGGTCTTCTTCCGTCTTGGGGGTCTTCTCGCCGGACTCCTCCCCTCTCTTCTGCTCTTTTACCTAGCTCTTTCACGAGGGGAGGTGTCCGGCTACCTTCTTCGTCGTCGCCGCCGTCGTCTGGGGGTCTCGATCCGCCTTCGGGGGTCTTCCGGGGGTCTCTTCTGTTCTTGCGGCGGTCGTCGTCTTCCGCGCCGCCGGCGCCTTGTCCTTCTTCTTGTCCTTCTTGTTCTTCTTGTTCTTCTTCTTCTTCCGATGTTGACCCGACGCTCTCTCTGCCCGGAATGCCTGTGCCGCTCTGAGCTCGGACTTATATAGGGACATGGGCGACAGGGTCACATGTTCATGTCACATGGTGACCCCGCCCCCGTGCGATGTCACAGTCCCAGCATCCTCCGGGACTGTGACAACACAAGGGGGCGGGGTCACCATGTGACATGTGCATGTGACCCTGTCGCCCATGTCCCTATATAAGTCCGAGCTCAGAGCGGCACAGGCATTCCGGGCAGAGAGAGCGTCGGGTCAACATCGGAAGAAGAAGAAGAACAAGAAGAACAAGAAGGACAAGAAGAAGGACAAGGCGCCGGCGGCGCGGAAGACGACGACCGCCGCAAGAACAGAAGAGACCCCCGGAAGACCCCCGAAGGCGGATCGAGACCCCCAGACGACGGCGGCGACGACGAAGAAGGTAGCCGGACACCTCCCCTCGTGAAAGAGCTAGGTAAAAGAGCAGAAGAGAGGGGAGGAGTCCGGCGAGAAGACCCCCAAGACGGAAGAAGACCCCCGAAGGCGGATCGAGACCCCCAGACGGCGGCGACGACGAAGAAGGTAGCCGGACTCCCCTCGCTCGGTAAAAGAGCTTGGTAAATGGCGGGGGAGTCCGGCGAGAAGACCCCCAAGACGGAAGAAGACCCCCGGAGCAGTGCAATAAACTATTTTTTCAAAAGTGTGGGTGTTTTTTTTTTTTACTTTACATTTTACACCTTAGGTGAATGGGTAGGGGTACATCGTACCCCATACTCATTCACATAGGGTGGGGGGCCGGTATCTGGGGGCCCCCTTATTAAAGGGGGTTCCCAGATTCCGATAAGCCCCCGCCCGCAGACCCCGACAACCAACGGCCAGGGTTGTCGGGAAGAGGCCCTTGTCCTCATCAACATGGGGACAAGGTGCTTTGGGGTGGGGGGGCCGCACGGCCCCCCTTTCCCCAGGGCACCCCCCATGTTGAGGGCACGCGGCCTGGTACGGCTCAGGAGGGGGGGGGCGCTCGTTCGTCCCCACCCCTTTCCTGGCCTGCCAGGCTGCGTGCTCGGATGAGGGTCTGACATGGATTTGGGGGGAACCCCCACGCCGTTTTTTCGGCGTGGGGATTCCCTTTAAATCCATGCCAGCTTGCGGAGCTAGCGCGGCGGCATTTACTGCCTACGCTAGCTACGTAACCTGAAGTTACGTTCGAAATGAACGGACTGCTCCGTGTGTGGGCAAGTCCGTTCATTTTCAAAAGTCCCGCGGACTTTTGGCCGGCGGATTATCCGCTGGAGAAGTCCGTGCGTGTGTGGGCAAGTCCACACCCTCGGAAAGTCCAGCGGACCTAGCCGGAAAGTCCAGCGGATTGTCCGCTGGACTTAGGTCCGCCGGCAAAAGTCCGTACGTGTGTACGAGGCATAAGAGTAAAAAAAATAAAACAATGTTTTTCTTTTTCTTTTTAAGTAAAAAAACAATTTTTATCAGCAATACGAAATTTATACCTGAAATTCAATTTACATTTATATTATATACAGTGCATACAGCTAGTTGTAGTTTGTGTTTTTACTGTTGTAGTGCTACCCCCACAGGAGCCGCTGGTTACTGGTTCCCCTACTTCTGCACAGCTGGGCAACACCCATTTCCAACTTGCATCCAGACACAAGAAATCAGTCCATGGGCTTGTTTTTGTTTTATTGGGGAAAACAACTTGGATAGGGTATAGGGATTATGGGATGCCCAACTTGCCTTGAAGAACAACAGATGAGGAGAAACTTCCTTCTTTATGTACAAAAAGAGATGAAGATCCTGGACTGTATTCCCTCCAGAATAAACACAGTCTCTATGGATTAGTGGCAATGTTCTTTGCAAAACTAGGAGCTCTCAGTTCCCTTTAGTGAAATAGCACAAAGTCTCAAACTGTATGAAGGAGTAAAGTGTCTCCTCAATGGACTACTAACCCACCTGGCTGCTTTTGAAGAATGCCCCAGGACAAAGGATTGGAATTTAGCACAACGCTGTCCTTAGATAGTATGCTACATCTAGCAGTCTCACCCCTTGTATGCCCCTGGGTGTACTGAGGTACTCGCACTGTCCTTTGCTACCCGCTGCACTGGGCAATAATCCTGTTCAGGCCTTCAACTGATCATACCTTCCCATGCCAGCCCAGATGTATTATGCACAAGACCCAAAAGTAACAGAGATACCTCTCTTAGGCTTCCTCTTCCTCAGCTCCAGCCTGGTGGCAGAGCCCCCAGACCTGGGGTTCCCCTCCCAGGCCACAGACAGCAACCACAACACTCTATCTTCCACCCCACTCCCCAGCTGGTCAGGCTCCACCATATTTGAAGCTGACCCCACAACCCTGCCAAGCCCACTGCCAGGGGATTGGCCAGATTCCCTTAAGAATGCAAGACCTCCTGGCATCCACCCACTAATTTCCAGAAGCTTCTCCAAGCTTTTAGATTCATGGACCTGCCCTGTAGAGCCATCCAGCCTGACCTGCAGTAACCCGACCTAATTACAGACTCGCACAACTACTGGCATTGGCACTACTCTTGAGAAAAATGCAATAGGACAGAGTTTTCCTCTGTGCACCAGAACTCCCGCCATTGTTTTACATTTTTCCCTGGCAAACAAGTGAAACATCTTGCCATATACAGGAAATCTGAGGCCAGGGGCCATTACCATTGATGTCCTAAGGTACACAAATGCATCACACATTTTATATGTCCATTTTACACAGTCTGGCATGTTTGAGCCTGTGGCTTGCCTCAGGAGGTTGTCATAGAAAGAGCAGTCAGGTATCCATTGGCGGCAGTAACCAATCATATCAAGAAAATATAGCATATATTTCTTTGTCAGTGGGCAGGGCAGACTCATGAGAGCCGCAGCTTTCTTGTGACTGACTCTTCTTTCTCCTTTTGTGAGGGTAAAACCAAGGTATTGAACAGTTTCTTGACACTATTGCAATTTCTTTTTAGAGACTTTGGGACCATTTTCTGCTAACCAGTACAATAAATCTTTACCATCCTCTCTGCTGGCAACCTGGCTCAGACTGCATAACAACAAATCATCAACATACTGTAATAGGACTGAACCATGGCAGGGAGTCTAGGACCACAGGGTTGCCTGGAGTACAACTGAATAGACTACAGGGGAGTCTCCATACCTTAGGGCATTCTGCACCAGGTCATCTAGCAATTTTCTAAAACAAAATGCAAGAGTAGGCTGTGTCTCCTCGTCCACCAGGATGCTACAAAATGCATTTGCTAAATCAATTACTCGGAAATACTCTGCATTGGATGGTATGGAAGTCAGGAGTGATAGCACATCAGGTACTATAGGTGCTATGGGCACTACAAGATTATTTATGGCCCTAAGGCCTTGAACAAACCTATAACTGCTATACGGCTTTTTAACTGGATTTATAGGAGTGTTGTAAGGTGAAATTGTTTCCTTTTAAAATTCCTTGTTTAAGTAAACGTTCCACCATGGAAGCAATTCTGTCCTCCTTTTCTACAAAGGGTACCATTTGTGGTATATGGGTTCTGCCCAAGGTTTGAGGGTGGCTTTGTATGGGGTACAGGAGATGAGACCCACATTCAAAGACCCATCTGACCAGGCATTTTGTAAATCTTTTGGGAAGTTCTGTTGGAACTTCATTACTTAGGGCCAAAATAGGCACAATGGGGACCTTTTTTGAATAGACAGTAAGACTGCTACTTGGGGACATTATTATCTTCATACCCAATTTTCCCAGCAAGTCCCTACCCAAGAGATTCATTGGACAATTTTGTATAATCCTAAAGCTGTGATGGATTATTACAGACCCATATTCATCATCTACAATCGGGAGGGGAGGGGTTTTGTAGGTCTTGGTGAGTATCCCATTAATTCTCATTGAAGGCTCAGCCTTTGTGGTCTCAGCTCTATAATAATCTTGGCTTAAAGTACTCTATGTCCCCCTGGTTCCAAGGAGAAACGGGATCAGTAAACCATTTACATGTAGGGTCACTAGAGGTTGGTCATAAAAGAAGTAAGACACAAGAGGAAATGCTGGGATACCACCTTCTGGGCAGCTTCATTGTTTTGATTGGGTCCACTGGATTGGAAACCTTGGGCCAGGAGCTGGTTGACTCTGGGATCTTTGTGGACCAGGATTGGTATTATTCAAGGGCTGTTGATTATTTGGGTCATATATCTCATAAGGATATTGATTCCTCCAGTGATCTTCTGCTCTACAATTGAAGCATCTGGTTCTAGAGGGAAGGGGGCCATGGGAAAAACTTCTCCCTCTCCCTCCTCCTCTGCCCTGGCCTTGTCCTCTACCCCTGCCCCATTGTCTCCCATTTCCTGAATTATCCTGGGGACTCGTATCCTGTTAAGGTGGACCTCCTTGGAAATGGGCACCTAACACTTTATCCATCGGTATATCAAAGCAACCTGCTGCTTCCTTTTCAGTCAGTGCTTTCTGAAAGTCCCCCATTGATTTTGTGGGCCAATCAGAAATCATCTGCTTTACCATTAACCCATGTTGTGGCAGTGTGGATAGTCCATACTCCATGAATCTTTTCCAAAATTCTAATACACTTTCTCCAGATTTCTGTTTACATGCTATGGCAGTGGGAAGGGAGGTTCTATCTTTAAAGGCTATTTTAAATTCCGTTTCTAATTGGGACCACATTGTGGTCCTTCTAGCTTCTGTATTTAAGCTATATTGATCTGCATGGACAGGATTGCCATGTATATCGTTAATACTGGGAACCTTTGTCCATTCAAAAGCAGATGTATGTCCAATCATCCCATCAACAATCAACCGTATATCATCCTGTGTATAGTTTCTGCCATTACAAACTTCAAATAAATCAGTGTAGTGGATGATGATTGAGTGGGTTTAGGATAATGTTTAATTATTTGATTGATGTCCTCAATGTCTATCACCCTTATTAAGGTAGCGCTACACGTTATGCACTTTTTATCACCTTTTTAAGCATATTACCTTTAGTCATAAAAGGGGCATTTAGTTCAGTCCCCCCAATGCCCTATGGCTTCCCACTTTTAGTTCTATTTGGGCTAAATGTATTAACAATTGCTCTTCCGAGTTGTATCCTATCAAGATCATCCTCCTGATCTACTTTTTGTACTACAACAGGGGGAGATTGGGGAGTTGATGTGTGCCCCCTGTTGCTCCTTCTGAGGCGCTATCACTATCACTATCCTCAGAATCTTGTTAAGCTTGTCTTTGTGAGGTGGTGGGTTCCTATGGGGCACCTGGTGGAGGGCGTCTTTGGTGGGTGGCATGATATCCAGCAAGAAGATCTATCTCGTCATTGCTGAGGCTAGGGTAGATCTGACTGGTGTAAGGTGGTGGGGATACATGAGAGAAAGGCAAAGGTGGAGCCATGGGATCGGGTCTCTTGACCTCAGATTCCGTCTTATGTTTAAGGCCATACTCTTCCTTAGTTAAACAATTCTTTGCTTTCTTCTGTTTCTTATTATCCCTCTGAAACCAGTATGAGGCAAACTTAAGCCAATTTTTCCCTTCCGCTTTCATGTATTTCATATCCCACTGAGGGTCTCCTGAAAACCATGGGAAAGCCTTCTTGTCACCAAGACATAAGCCTTTCACAATATCCATATGAAATGCATCATTATCTCCATCTTGGGGGGGGGGGGGATCATTACTATGCATAGTTTTAGTCCACCCTGCTAAATTTGACACCCAAGGATTTATATATTCATAATCAGTACCACAAACCCTAGCAACATAATCCTTACAAGTTTCCCCAGGGTTCGGGGGAGGCGGAGCCTCTTTACCATGTTCTTGACCCATATTACAGTGAACGAGAGGCTGTCTTACCTTACAGCTTCTTCCACACAACAAATTATCTTATACTATGCGACAGAAAGACAAGGCAAACAGAGGTTTGAGTCACGGTGGTGGTTACCTCATTACCTTTCTCTCATTCCCAAAAGCAGTTACAGTACTGTTTTGTTTAATGTTAATGAATCCTCTCTCTAGGACTCTCAGGTCTCCCAAAGACCATTCACACTTTAAGGCGTGGTCCATCTCCTTTCTATATAAATTTTAAGGGACTAAAGCTTTATCAGAGCCGAGGCAAGAAAATAATTTGTCAAATAAGACAAAAGTTTACTTACCACGGATCATTGCTTTATCCCAGACAAGCCCCCATTTAAACGGAATTATACACCTTGACGACCACCCTGGTTATGCAGGCCAACCACCGGGACCCTCAGATCCGTGAGACACCACATGAGACACAGCAAACAAGCTTGAGTGTGTTCATAAGATGTCTGATTTTAATGAGGAAGACAATGGCTTATATGCAAGTAAAACAAAGAAGGGAGGGGCTGAATATAAGGCATGCATGTTTTAAGGGTTATACAAGCTTACTCAGTACTTCCTTATAATCACGAGTTAGGCTGCTGAAAAGAGAAACAGAAATAGCCTATGTCTTCACAGAAAACAGGAAGCTTTTCTGGGAATCAGCCTAACCACAATAACTGAAAGGAAGTGGTTCTATGCAAACAGAAGTTAGGCTGCTTATGGCAAAACTCATACATACAGAAATTCATTTAGGGAATATAGGGAATACCCTTGAATGGTTGTCAGCCAATCATGAGAGCTGTCGAACCAAGTCTCTGTAATTCCGACAAAATCAAAATACTCCTCGTACAACAGTAGCTCTAGTTCTCCCATCTTGTCCACCAGACTCCTGGCATTGGTGAACATGCCACATATTTTAGACCGGTCGCATACTATCTCCTTATTGGGTGCTCTGGGGTTGCAAATAGGACTTGTTACTGTACATACCTCGGGTTTAGGTGCTTTAGTCAACCTACCACTAATGCCCCCAATACTACCCTCTGGAATATTTTCGGCGCTGACTATCTCTACCTCTGGACCCTCTCATCCATCGGCAAGTTTAAAAGTCCCTCTAACTTTTCGGCCATCTTCACTCCCAGCAGATCTGCACCTTCCCCATTTAGGGTCAGTCCGTCCCTTCTATAGAGCTGGTAACCGACTCGAGGTACCGGTAGTATTTCTAAGTCACTAAATTTGTTTTTCAGGACACATCTTCCTCTGGCTTTGTCATTGGTGCCAACGTGCATCACCCCCCTCTACTAGTAAAAATAAATAAAAATAAATATAAATTCCAAAAATATATCCCATAGTTTGTAGACGCTATAACTTTTGAAAAAACCAATCAATATATGCTTATTTTTTGATTTTTTTTTTACCAAAAATATGTAGAAAAATACACATTGGCCTAAACTGATGAAGAAATTCGATTTTTTTATTTATTTTTTTGAGTTTTTTTATAGCAGAAAGTAAAAAATATTAGTTTTTTTTTCAACATTGTTGGTTTGTTTTATTGTTTATAGTGCAAAAAATAAAAACCACAGAAGTAATCAAATACCACCAAAAGAAAGCTCTATTTGTGGGGAAAAAAGGACATACACTTTATTTGGGTACAGCGCTGTACGGCCACGCTATTGTCAGTTAAATCATTGCAAGCCTGTATTGCAAAAAATGACCTGGTCATGAAGGGGGGGTAAACCTTCTGGAGCTGAAGTGGTTAATAAAAAGAGCTGCGCTAATACCATCACATGTAACCTAAAAAGATTGTCTCTGCTTTCAGAAAATATATGTTTTAGGGGTTTAAAATAATTTTCAGGCTGAGGCTGCATTCACAGCTGCGTGTTTGCGAAAAATGCGTCTCTCGCTTGCGATGCCATTAATTGTCATTAGACCTCCAAATTCAGCCAGCATATGCAAAAAAAATGCTCTAAAATGTGCAGTAAAAAATGTGCCAAGCCCTACACCCAAAAAAAGGCGCTGGAGGTTCTTTGGCACATTTGTTTTGTGAAACAGGCAAAAAAGTAAAAAAAAAAAAAACATGCAGTCATGCATGCAATTGGAGGTGTGAATGGGACCTAAAATATGCATTTTAACATTTGTGCAGAAAGGGAAAGGGAAAGGTTAAAAGAAGTATGTTATTATTTTTATTTTATTTTTTTTAAATCATACATATCTGGGTGGTTGAAACATTGGTCTGATGCTGCACCTGTCCCCTGAGCAATCAAATAGCTTATGCTGAGCAATCAAATACTGCTGATCACACAGTTCTCAGTGTTCTGTGAGCAGAGAGCTGATGGCTGTCAGTCACTGGCTCTCTAATGTGCCCCCCCCCCCCCATGCTCACTAAAGCACTGGGCTGTGGAGGGGATGGGAGCTGCTGGCTCAGGCTCTCAGCGGCTCACTGAGATGCTGAACCAGGTGCCATTACAGGTTTCAGGGTAGGTCCCGACCATTTGGTTGCAATCTATCCCCAGCCTGGACCGGCTCTGTGACATCAGCCGACAGCTGAAAACAGGTCACAGGAGTGCAGAATGAACTGCACTCCTGTGATCCACAGGAGAAGTAGAAGTAGAGCCAAACTTCTCCTTTAAGATGTGGTGTTCGGAAATGCAAGGTCAGTGACACCATATTCTGGCATCAAATATTATACACGTGTAAATTATTTTTATTTTTTTTATCCGTGGCTTAAATAGAAAAACAGCACCACAATCTGATTCCTTACAACAGGAAAAAAGTCTTGATAGTTTTGCCTGTAACAGCTGATTTTTTTTATCCAGCTGTTATGGCCTGACCCGAACAGCGAAAGTGGAACAACATATTCAAGTGCTATAGGGAATTAAAAAAAAAAAAAAAGCTAAAGCTTTTTAGTATTCTTTGTAAGCTTCTTTTTCACAGCACCACACTAAATTTGTCTTAAAATTGCAATAAAATGTCAAAAGGGTATAAAACGCTTCAAAACCCCAAATCCACATCCCATGAACACCCTCTCATGGCTGTCTCAATTATTCCCAAGATATTAAAATAAAGTAGAATGCAGTTCTATGTTTGGAATACATTGGCCAGCACATGACAGTATGTGAGCAGTTGAATAGAATGCAAATTTAAAGCACAGTGTGAGCCTTTTATAACATGTCTGCTGCCGAAAGTACTATTGTGGCTTGCAGCCTCTGCTGTGTATTAGTTATGGTAAAACTACCAGCTATTTAGGTAACAAATTCATGAAGAAATTTGTGACTGTACCATACTTGTAGTGCACTGTAGCTCGCTAAGAGCAGCATCTCAATGAGACAAGCCATCAGCAAAAAGCATGTTCTCCTTGTTTCTTAAAGTGGTTCTGCACTGACAAAACATATTTTTTTTTCCAGCCAATGAATGTAAAAGATATTAATCTTAGAATATGCTTACTTCTTTTTCTGCTGCATGATTTATCCATCTGTTTTTATCAGGAAAGATCTCTTTTACAAAATTCTCTTGACCGATGTCATTTTGCTTGTGGGCATTTGAAGCCCACAAGCAAACACTTCCTCCTTCCCTTCGTTGTGAGGAACCAGCATTCATTGCCGGTTCCCGCGCATGCTCAGTGGCTACGAGAGGCGACATCGAAATAACGTGAGATTTTACATCTGACCTCCGCAATGACAAGCGGGGGGGGGCAATGGGGCAATTGCTCCCCCGAGAAATAAGTGAGCGGGCCGAGTGGCCGGCAGGTGAGCAGGCAGGCATGTCAGTAAGTGAGCGGAGTGGGCATGCAGGCCAGTGAGTGGGCCAGCGGGTGGGCAGTCATGCCAGTAAGTGGGTCAGTGGGTGAACGGGAAGGCATCATCTCTCACCACATGCCCTGCATCACCGCAGTTCCACCCTCACTGTACAGCTGCGGGCAGAAGAGAGAAGGACAGGCACTGGTGGCAAGTGACAATCTGCATTCTGGTGGCAAGTGACAATCCGCATTTGGTGGCAGATGACGTGGCAAGTGACAAGCTTCATCTGGTGGCAAGTAACATGGCAAGTGACAAGCTGCATCTGGTGGCAGGCAATGTGGCAAGTGACAATCCACATCTGGTGGCAAGTGACAATCCACATCTGGTGGCAATTAACGTGGTAAGTGACAAGCTGCATCTGGTGGCAGGCGACGTGGCAAGTGACAAGCTGCATCTGGTGGCAGGCAATGGTGGCAAGTGACAATCTGCATCTGGTGGCAGGTGACATGGCAAGTGACATGCTGCATCTAGTGACAGATGGCAGGTGAGGATGACAAGCTGCATCTGGTGGCAGGTGACAGGGGCAAGTGACAAGCTGCATCTGGTGGCAGGCGACGGTGGCAAATGACAAGCTGCATCTGTTGGCAGGCAATGGCAGCAAGTGACACGCAGTATCTGGTGGCAGGCGACGACGGCAAGTGACACACAGCATCTAGTGGCAGGTGACGGTGGCAAGTGACATACTCAGGGTGCCCACTGATTCTGCATTATGGTTGAACTATTTCATTTTATATTACAATGTAATAATAGAAATAATGCATATGAACCATGGTGCCGTGGTGATTGAAGCGTCAACACCAGCAATTGCCCCGACAAATTGCCCCCCCAAAAGAAAACATATTTTCTGGCAGTGCCCCTCCCAAGACTAGACTCTGGATCTGCCTCTGGTTGGGATGCTGGTGATGATAGAAGGATGTGCTTTTGTCATTGAGAAAGAGGAGGAAAAGGCCTCTAACCCTTCCAGAGTGCAGGTGAAGGGCAGGCATCATTAGGGGAGGTTGCAGTTATATAACCAGATGGAAGTGCAGGCATAAAAAAAAAAAATGATGTGCCTAATCCTATGGTCATAGGTTCCTACCATACCCCAATTTCTCCTTCACCAAACAAATGACCAAAGGCAGTTTGGATCAGAATCTTGGATGTCATAGACTTGGTGTTGTGTTTGCAGCTGTTAAATACCTTTATTGTACATCTGTTAATTAAATAATATAATAAAAATACATCCTATTTAAAGTAGGGCAGACACGGCAATGCAGCTTGAGTACTTCCTTAACAAAAAAAGGAAATGTCCTAGGCCCATACACCATCTTGCCTCTATGTAAAAATAAAAAGCAAGTAGCAGGAAACGGAGGGAGTAAATTCTAAGACCAGGGGGATGGCAGGTAGTATCAAAAATTAAGTGTATAATCCTATGGCCATATCCTGTTTGCCCTTCCCCCTAAGATTTTCAATATATCAGATAAGCGGTGTGAAGAGGCTATGTGGAGCTGGAGTTTTATCATCTCGCTAGTGGTTTATCATGTAGCAGTTATTAAAGGGGCTGATAAATCATTTAACTTGCCTAAAAGTGCTGTTGATATGTCTCTTCCCTCCTCCTCCCCTCTAGGTATGCATATTAGTGATTTCTATGAACTCTTAAAGTGAATTTTTCCTCTTCTTCCTCTAGAGCACATCACAAGTATGGTTTTTGGCCTGCTAATGCACCCTTTTCCTCTTTCACAACTTCACAAGGACGCATAGGTGTGATTTACTTTGGACTTGTTAATGCACTATTTTCCTCCTCCTCAAAGACACATATCTGTGTGGATGTCTTATGACTTCCCGGTACAAGGGAAAACGCCTGAAAGATCTACTTCCACCATCATCGAAGGATCCCAAAATGTTCCTTCTATGAGGAAAGCAACAGTTTGACACATTTCCTGATTGTGGCTGAATCCCCCACATGGATTACCTAAATGCTAATATAAATGTAAATGGAGTAGGGAACTCATGCTAGCAAAAAAGAGGATTATGGGGTAACTGGAAGTGAGGGAGAGTAACTTTTTTGGGAGGCTTTAGAGGGGGACATTTCACCCCTCCCCTGTACAAGGAAAAAACATGCAGTGATTCCTTGCCTTCTTCCAAGTGTGAGCACAAAGTGCAATACTCTGGAAAAGAAGCCCTTTTGTCAAGTACCTTGTGCTCAACGTTATGCATGGCACAAGGTTATGCGTGGAAAAATGGGCACCCACACATCTGCACCTGCACACCTGTGTACGTCTTGAGGCTTCATTTGTACTATGGCTAGTGCCTTCCTGACATCTTCACCACATTTCTCTATAATGGCTGGATCCACTGCACTCTAGGCATAGCTAAAGGGAGACAACCTAATTGGAAAAGGCTGACTTCCTTCTTCTAAGTGACTTTGGTTTGATATTGTTGCTGAAATGGGCAAAGCTGGCCTTTGTATGTGTCACTGTACTGCACACATCTGAGCAAAAGTGGTTTGCTCTAAAGCACCCCATATTTTTTCCTCCCATTTGCCAAAGTTGTTGCCCCATTTATTAAATCTGGTGTCTGGATCTACCACACTGTAGGTAAAAAACAAACAGATAGGCTGGGGTGCTCACACATTGTGGCTTTGGTTTCATACCTATTCCTGACACAGGAAAAGCTTACATTTTTGGGGAAGCATGTCACAGAATACTTGTGTGCAACAGTAAGGGGCACAAAGCATCGAACTAGCTTCCCGATCCTGTAGGGGGTCTATAACCACTGCTCTGTTTTACTTTGCTATGAATGTTCACCCATCTCAATACAGGTGTTAGCCTCATATTTAGGGTTGAGCGAACCCGAACTGTAAAGTTCAAGTCCGTACCGGAATTTTGGGTGTCCGGGACCCGGACCCGAACCCGAACTATTGGCTGTAAGTTCGGGTTCGGGTCCGGTGTTCGGCGCTGTATTGGCGCCTTTTTCACAGCTTTAGGCCAGCCAATGGATGATCGTTTTACTTGTGTGCCCTAGAAGCCATCACAGCCATGCCTACTAATGGCATGGCTGTGATTGGCCAGTGCAGCATCTGACCCAGCGTCTATATATAGCCCACACACAGCACACAGCGTCATTCTGTTAGACACACACTGTTAGGCAGGGTCCTGTGCTGCAGATAGATAGAAGATTTTAGGAGTTAGTGTGCTAAAGTCAGTCCACATTCCTGGAATTTTATTCTAATTAGTTAGCTCAGTGAGCGATCTAGATAGCTAGAATAGGGAGGGAGTTTCTTTATTTTGCAAAAGAAAGAGGCAGACATAATTATTGAAGAGATTCCTAAATCAATTGTACCCTGGCTGGGGTGCAGTGCAGTCACAGTAACAGTGCCATGAGGCCAGTGCCAGATCAAATCTAAACGTTTTACCTTCAAGCTCAGTGCAACATTACTGCACTGCATATACTAAGACATACACCACAGTCTGTGTGTATTCTGCTATTGGAAAAACATTGCATAAAAATTGAATTTTGCTTTTTATTTTTTTTTCCCAATAGCATTTTCTGCGTTTTCATAAACGCTGTAGATACTGTCCGTGTAGTCTGATATTGCTAAAACATTGCAAAAAAATAAAATTTTGCACTGTTTTTTTTTCTTCCCAATAGCATTTTCTGCGTTTTCATAAACGCTGTAGATACTGTCCGTGTAGTCTGATATTGCAAAAACATAAAATTTTGCAGTGTTTTTTTTTCTTCCCAATAGCATTTTCTGTGTTTTCATAAATGCTTTACGTGTACGTGTATTCTGCTATATACAAAAACACCCATTTAGGGCGAGATCATAAATTTTGAAAATATGAGGAGATCATCAAAAAGGGGACGTGGCCCGGGTCGTGGTGCTGCTGGTGGCGCTCCTGTTGCAGGGAGAGGACGTGGTCGATCTGTGCCAGCTACACGCACTAGTGAAACACCTTCCGCAGGTGCGAGTAGGCGACAGAGCCTGCAGCAGTATTTTGGCGCGCCTAATGAGGCAGGCTGTTCGAATGTCGAGGCCAGGACAAGTACAGGCGATAGTAGATTGGGTTGCTGCTGACAGTGACTCCGGTTCCTTCACATTGTCTCCCACCCAGTCTCCTGATGAAAGTTCAGAGTTGGCACCTGCAGCCGATGTCCATCAGTCTTTCACCTCACCCCCTTGCAAATCAGCCAATCAGTCTGAGCCCCAAATCATGCAGCAGTCTCTTCTGCTTTTTGATGACTCTGTTAGCAGGGTTTCCCAGGGCCATCCACTTAGCCCTGCTCCAGAAGTGGAAGAGATTGTGTGCACCGATGCCCAACCACTTATGTTTCATGATGAGTACACGGGAGGACCATCGCAGCACGTCTCGGATGATGACGAAACACAGGTGCCAACTGCTGCTGCTTTCGCCATTGTGCAGACTGACAAGGAGGGCAGGGGTGAATTTTGGGTGGAAGATTATGTGGAGGACGATGAGGTCCTTGACCCTACATGGAATCAACATCATGCAGGTGACCAGTGTAGTTCAGAGGAAGAGGTGGTGGTCGCACAGAGCCACCAGCACAGCAGAAGAGGGAGCAGGGTGCAAAAGCGGAGCGTCCGTCCCCTAGACAGTACGTCTGCTACTGCCCAACGCAGCAAGGGACCAAGCACACCAAAGCCAGGTGCAAGGAGTTCCCTAGCGTGGCAGTTCTTCAGACAATGTCCTGATGACAAGACATGAGTGGTTTGCACGCTGTGCAATCAGAGCTTGAAGCGAGGCATAAACGTTCTCAACCTGAGCACAACCTGCATGACCAGGCATCTAAGTGCAAAGCACGAGATGCAGTGGAGTAGACACCGCAAAAAACAAGAAAGGTCTCTGGCTCCTCCTGCTTCCTCTTCTGCTGCAGTCTCGGCCTCTTCATCCACCTCTGTAGTGACAGTGACACCTGCCAACCCGCAAACAGAGGATCTGCCAGCAACACTACCACCTGGGTCACCAACCATCTCCACAATGTCCCATGGAAGCTTTCAGCTCTCTATTTCCCAAACACTGGAGCGGAAGAGGAAGTACCCCCCTAGCCACCCGCGATCCCTGGCCCTGAATGCCAGCATTTCAAAATTCCTCGCCTTTGAAATGCTGTCATTCCGTCTGGTGGAGACGCAGAGTTTTAAAAGGCTGTTGTCATTGGCTGTCCCACAGTACGTCGTGCCCAGCCGCCACTACTTTTCCAGACGAGCTATCCCTTCCCTGCACAACCAAGTGGGGGACAAAATCAGGTGTGCACTGCGCAACGCCATCTGTGGCAAGGTCCACCTAACTACGGATGCGTGGACCAGTAAGCACGGTCAGGAACGTTATATCTCCCTAACAGCACTCTGGGTAAATGTAGTGGCGGCTGGGTCTGAGGCGGATAGCAGTTTGGCGCATGTCCTTCCACCACCGAGGATTGCAGGGCACTTCAGTTTGCCTCCTGTTGCTAACTCCTCCTACTCCGCCTCCTCATCCTCTACCGCCTCCTCATCCGGTCAGCGTAACACCTTCACCACCAACTTCAGCACAGCCAGGGCTAAACGACAGCAGGCAGTTTTAAAACTTTCCTGTTTGGGGGAAAAACCCCACACCGCGCAGGAGTTGTGGAGGGACATGGAACAACAGACCGATGAGTGGTTGGTGGCAGTGAGCCTCAAGCCCGGCCTGGTGGTGTGCGATAATGGGCGAAATCTCGTAGCAGCTCTGGGCCTTGCCGGTTTGACGCACATCCCTTGCCTGGCGCATGTGCGGAACTTGGTGGTCCAGAGGTTCCTGAAGAATTACCCCGATATGCCAGAGCTGCTGCAGAAAGTGCGGGCCGTCTGTGCGCACTTTCGGCGTTCTCACCCTGCTGCTGCTCGCCTGTCAGCGCTTGCCGTCTCATATGTGACGTGCCCACAAGGTGGAACTCCGACTTGCACATGCTTGCCAGACTGTGCGAGCAGCAGCAGGCGATAGTGGAGTTTCAGCTGCAGCATGCACGCGTGAGTCGCTCTGCAGAACAGCACCACTTCACCGCCAATAACTGGGCCTCCATGCGAGACCTGTGTGCCTTGTTGCGCTGTTTCGAGTACTCCACCAACATGGCCAGTGCCGATGACGCCGTTCTCAGCGTTACTATCCCAGTTCTATGCCTCCTTGAAAAAACTCTTAAGGCGATGATGGAAGAGGATGTGGCGCAGGATGAGGAGGAGGAGGAGGAGGAGGAGGAAGAGGGTTCATTTCCAAGGCTTTAAGGGCAGTCATTTACAAGTGGCTACGAGGCTGGGTTCCTGCACCAACAAGCGCCAGGTACACAATTGTCTGGCAGCAAGGGCACAGTTCTGGAGGATGACGAGGAGATGGAGGAGGAGGAGGAGGAACCATGTTCACAGCAGGGTGGCACCCAGACCAGCTCATGTCCATCACTGGTGCATGGCTGGGGGGATACAGAGGACACAGACGATACACCTCCCACAGAGGACAGCTTTTCCTTGCCTCTGGGCAGCCTGGCACACATGAGCGATTACATGCTGCAGTGTCTCCGCAACGACCGCCGAGTTGCCCACATTTTAACTGGTGCAGATTATTGGGTGGCCACCCTGCTGGATCCCTGTTACAAGGACAACGTGACGTCCTTAATTACCTCACTGGAGCGTGATCGTAAGATGCGCGAGTACAAGCGCACGCTGGTAGACGCGCTGCTGGTGGCATTCCCACTTGGAAGCGGGGGTACGGTGGAAGCACAAGGCGAAGGCAGAGGAGGAGGAAGAGGTCGCTAACGCAGCCGGGGCACCGCCAGCACCTCGCAAGGCAGAGTTAGCATAGCCGGAATGTGGAAAAGCTTTGTCGGCACGCCACAACAACCAGCACCACCAGCTGACATGGAACATCTTAGCAGGAGGCAGCATTTCACAAACATGGTGGAGCAGTATGTGTGCACACGCGTACACGTACTGCATGACGGGTCTGCCCCCTTCAACTTCTGGGTCTCCAAATTGGACACATGGCCTGAGCTTGCCCTTTACGCCTTGGAGGTGCTGGCCTGCCCTGCCGCCAGTGTATTATCTGAACGTGTATTTAGCACGGCAGGGGGCGTTATCACAGACAAGCGCAGCCGCCTGTCCAGAGCCAATGTGGACAAGCTCACGTTCATTAAAATGAACCAGGCATGGATCCCACAGGACTTGGCCGTACCTTGTGCAGAATAGACACATATACCGGTGTTCTGACGAAAATTGTCTTGCCATCGTATAGTGTCCGACCACTTACTGCGCAGGTGCAGTGCTTGCGCAGTACGGAGGACAAGGAGATTCACAAAATCTCCAAAGATGAACGTCGCCTGCGCAGTAAGTGCAGGTTCAAGCCCAACCATCCAAGTGGACATACAGTAGCACATAGTAACAGGGCCCCTCACGGGCTCGCTTGGCTAGGCTTCAACCTCGGATGATGTGGCTTGAACCTGGAGTCACCGCGCATCGTCTTCGGAGAGTTTCAAAATCCCCTTGTCCTACGTACTAAGCAAGCGCAGTACAGGGCGGACACTATGCGACGGGGGACAGAATTCGACACATCATTCACCACTAGCCTTACCCAGCCATTGTTGTATTTTTGAACCAGTGTTGGCTACCTCGTCCTCCTCCACCGCCGCTTCCACCTACACCGCCACATCCACCGCCACCTCAACCTCCTACTCCATTTGAATTTCGTCCTCCTAGGTCAAGATTATAATTTTTTCATTTTTTTTTTTATTTCCAAGTATTTTATTTTCCCACTATCTTATCCATTAAATTGAATAATTTTTTCCAAAAAAGTGCGTATTCTGGGGTATTCCCACCATATGTGCGGCATCGTGCCGTTGAGTTTCTGAGGTTCTTAATGACTTCCTGTACCTCTTCTGCTGAGAAGGGGGCCTCCAGCATTTTTTTTTTATGTTATTTTAAGTTATTTCCCTATCCACATTTGTTTGCAGATCACTTGCCATGCTCTTAACAACATTTTGTTGCCATTTTCAGCCCTCTTGCCCTTTCCATGACCTTTTTACAGCCATTTTAGTGTTCAAAAGTCCGGGTCACCATTGACTTCAATGGGGTTCGGAGTTCGGGGTCAAGTTCGGGTCAAGTTCGGTCCCGAACCCGGACTTTTTTCCGAAGTTCGGCCGAACCCACCGAACCCGAACATCCAGGTGTCCGCTCAACTCTACTCATATTGTCACCCATGACAACCACATCAGAGAACAACGTCACATTAATCTGTTCACTATTATTAGTGATGAACAGCAGCGTGTTACACATGTCCTCATTGTCAATGATGTCACTATTATTTTTGCCATTACTTGGCAAGGCAGTGTCTGCAGTGCAACCATACACAGCGGAGTGGTGCAGTTGAAACCTCATGTACTCCAAATCAACTGGCACTCTGCAAGCAGCTGTCCTGAAATCTGAATTCCATTAAATAAACCAGCATTTGGGTTGGTGACTCTAATCTCTTCATTTAAACTTGTGCTATCTGGCATGTCCACCAACACCAGCTTGTTGGCATTACAAGTTTAATTCTTTCAGAGATTGGGGATAAGACTTCTGCTGTGTACTCATCCTTGTACATTATTATTGCTAGTGTTTGAAAGCAGCACCATAGTCATGCTGGGAAAACCTCAGGCTACATCACACTGAGCTCCTTGCAAGTTTCCACTTTCCAGGGACATCTCTGCTGCCTTAGACACCATGGCTAGGGAAGATAGTACATCTTGCTCAGTGGTCACCCCTGCCACATTCAACTCAGCATTTTGTCTACATGGCAAGCACATTCCCATCAATAGTAAACGTAACATAGGTATTTTCATCATCATAAAAGTTATGAGCCAAACTACCCTGGAGTTGGTTCAGTAGGGGTTTGGCAAACTTCAAAGAAATTTGGATGGCGAACCTGAACTCCAAAGAAATCAAGGGTTGTTGAATTAAAAATGTCTATGTTCTGGCATATGAGGCAAGTGGGTGTCAAAAATAGCACTGGGGAGGGCACTGCTCTGGGGAGCATGTACCAAGGCAAAAAAAAAAAAAAAACAATGTTAAAGATATATTCTGTGGAGCCGGCAACAGTTATTTCTACAGATGAGTAAAGTCTAATGCCTTGTACACACGTTCGGACATTCCGACCACATAACCCGTTGAATTTTGTCCGAAACTGGTGTTGCAAAGTTGTCGGAAAATCCGATCGTTCGGAACGTGATGACGTACGTTCGTTACGACGGGACTACATTCAAGCTAGTAGCCAATAGCTTTGGTCTCATAATTTGATCTGAGCATGCGTGGTACTTTGTCCGATTGGAATTCTCTACAAACGATCGGAAAAAGTCTGATCAGATTTTTTTGGTCGGAAAATTGGAGATCCTGCACTCAAATTTTTTCCGTCTGAATTTCCGACGGAAAAAGCCCACGCACAATTGGATTTTCTGACAATATAATCCAATCGGACCTTTTCCATCGGAAAATCTGACCGTGTGTACACGGCATAGAAATTGGCAGCAAATTATTTTGTCAGCGGTCATTGAGAGCTTCTTTGTTAAAAAAATAAATAAATAAACACAGAGGGGTCTTTGTGCGTGTTTTTTTTTTTTTAAGAAGCTCACAATGAATGTCATTTGCCAGCAATTTAAACTGTTTAATTTATTTTCCTTTGTGAATGTCATTTTGAGTCTGGTATGCATTTTAAGAGGGGCTCCACACAAAAAAAAAAAAAAAAAAATGTTGACACCCTCCTGAAAGTCTTTACTGGACTCTTAATCTGAGCATGCAGCCCGGGGGTCAGTTGGTATAAGCATACACCCTTTTTCCTGAACCATACAAGGCCACATACCCTCAACATGGAGAGGTCTCATCCCCACAACCCTTTCCCAGTAGACATGTGCACACTGAAAACATTTTTTTCAGACTTTCGGTTATCGGCTAAAAAAAATGTATTTATTTAGTTACTCCCGAAATTCGTTTTTATTTATTTTGTTTCGTTAAAAAATGCATTTGTATGAAAATCCAAATTAATTAAGGTTGAATATGTCAATTGAAGGCTTATGGTGTCTGTCGGATGTTCTAAGAAGATTTGACGAAGCAGCTAAACTGTATGACTTTTTGTTTGTAATTTTGTTTGACTAGTAATAATTATAATTATTAATTATTATTACTAGTCAAACAACATTATAATTCTTCTATAGCCTATGGGCGGAGCATTTGACCTTAAATGTTGACTCACGGCGATCGTATGTTTTTAGCTGCTTCGTCAGGTCTTCAAGTGAAAGTAAGTTGGCAGTATGTGTGTAATTAAGTTCTAGCTATTTTACTCCTCTTTGGTTACAATCAGCCAATAACATTCATCATCATCATCATCATCATCATCATTTTACTTCCCCCACCCATTCCAGTGACCACTAGCAGCTCTTTTACTATTGTCGCTATAATGTTGAATCTTTTCTCTTGGTTAGGCACATTCGAAACCACAGATCGCATTTTTCACCGTCATGTCGAATCTTCTATCTATATCGAACTGTTGTCGCAACAATACGAAAATATAATCGATGCGAAAAAAAAATGTATTTCGGAATCTGCGTGTTCATTATAGTTTTGTTAAACGAACACGAAAATCACAGAAAATGCATTCAGACGATAACGAATGCACGTGTCTATTTCCCAGTGGTTGTGGGGGTCTGAGGGTGGGG
>CM053027.1:364084162-364157899 GCA_028564925.1 Lithobates sylvaticus
CAGATAGAGGCGCTCCGTGGGATTCCCACATAAAGGAGGGGAAGGGAGGGGGGCCACCATGGAAACTTTAAGGGATTATGTTAGCGGGGTCAAGGTGGTAAGACATTCTACATACATATTTAAGAAGGTCCTATGTTATTGGAAAGTAATGGGAGAGTCTCAGGGTTGAGTTGTGAGTGGTCCCACAGGTCCCAAATCTTTGAGAATTGAGGGAGTGTATCATGGATAGTAGCAGTGAGGTGTTCCATTCTGCGGATCTGCTCCAATATTTGTAGGACTTGTGAGAGAGTGGGTGGGGAAGAGGACAACCATCTCAGGGGTATGGCTCGTTTTGCTGCCAAAAGGATAAAGCCAGCTAATTTTTGAGTGTATTTGGAGATGCCGGGGAAAGGCAAACCTAGAAGAAATTTGATTGGATTTAAAGGAAGGTTGGTTCCAAGAAGGTTTTGTAAGTATGTATGTATAGAGGACCAAAAGGGTTGAATAGTGGGACATTCCCAAAGGATATGAAAGTGGGAACCAATGTCACCCCGGCACCTCCAACACACCCGGGGAACCCCGGGGTCATATCTGTGTAGAACCTCCGGAGTTCTGTACCAAAATAGTAAAATCTTATAGGTCGTCTCCCTCTGTTCTACGCAGCGAGAAGATTTAGAGGCAGATTCCCATATTTTCTGCCATTGAGGGATAGGGATGGGTTGTTTGAAGCAAAAAAGGTTTGGGACTTTACATGAAGCATGCAGACTTGGAAGCAAAAAATGAGCTATGTAGGTCTGATAGTGTTGAATTTATTAAATAATGCATGGTAAAAAACATCAAAAGCAAAAGCAGTAGTACATATTGCATCTTCCATCATGATTGATCAATTCATACATTTACATATTGCACATAGACAATAATATCCAAGTAAATAAGGTAAAACAATGTATACAGGGTATGTTGCAAAACTGCATAATTGTGGCATCTGAAGCTCGACGCGTTTCGTGGCTAGCTTGCCACTCATCAGGAGTTGGTGTAAAAATTGGATGTCTATAGAGCGGAAATAATATATAGGACAATAAATAAGTCTCATATGTAGGGCGTAAAAGTAGACGCAGTTGGCTTGAATTGAACACACATACTTACGGCTGAGGCAGTGGGAAGGGCGTGGCAGTGGTCGTACTGGCAGCTGGGTACATGGTCTGGCACGGGAGCTGAGGCGACATATGCGGCGGAAAGGGGAGCAAGCCGTGTGCTAAATAAGTGAAAAACGGTGAAGAGTGCCAAAAAAAAAAAAAAAATAAGATAATAAAAAAGTAAAAATGTAAATGTGTATGAGTGAAATTGGATAAAAAAAAAGAGAAAAAAAAAAAATAAAAAAATAAAAAAAAAAACAAAATAAATTAAAAAAATGTATAAAAAATGAAATATGAGAGGTGTGTTGGTAAATAGGAATTGGGAAAAAAGTGAAAGTGAAATGAGAAGTGATGGGAATCTGTGATAGTGAAACTGTGTTGAAAACAATGGAAATGCTCCAACGTAGTGAGCACTAACATTAGGAAGTGAAAAAAAGGAAGGGGGAGAAAAGAAGAAAAGGAAAAGAGAAAAAGGGGAGAAGAACACGAGAAAGGCACAAGAAAAGGGGACGAGAAAGGGGGGAGATAAGTGAAGAGAGAAAGAAAAAGAGGGAAAGGGGGAAGAGATGGAAGCAAGGTGGTGGTGAGGATCTGTGGTAGTGAGACTGTGTTGAGAACAATAGGAGTGCTCCAACGTAGTGGACACTAACATTAAAAAGTGGGAAGAGGGGGAAGGGAGAAGAGGAAGACTGGGAGGGAACAGGAAAAGGCAAAAAGAAAGGAGGGAACTAGATGGAAGAGAGATAAAAAGAAGAGATAAAATGGAAAAAGGGAAACAAGAAAAATGTGTGACAGTGAATCCGTGCTGGAAGCAATGGAAATGCTCCAGCCTAGTGAACACCATCATTCAGAGGTGAGAGGACTTGAATGTGTGATAGTGAAATTGTGTTGCTAACAATAGGGATGTTCCAACATAGTAAACACTATAATTGGAGGGAAAGCAAAAAGGTGTGAAGGAAAAAGAAAAGGGAAAAAGATTTGACGTTTGCTGGGTGTGTTACCTGATGTTGAGGTGAAGAGTGCATTGCACTTAGGCATGATATTCCCAATCGGCAGCCCCTGTGTGTGTATATGTAGTAGACTGTGCTCCAAACAAAAGCTTGCCTCGCCGCAGCCGCATATAGCCGCCAACGTCACGTGGCGGACATGAAGGAGGAGGAGGCTCCACCCCCAGATGCCGAACGGCCGGCGAGTGGCGCCAAACTTCTCCCCCACGTGTCAAACACCAGATAGGTACACAGCGCGCCACGTGATGACGTCGACGGATGTCGGCGTCAGACGTGATGCGCCGGAGGCGTGACGTCGATGCACAGAGGGGCGACCGCCCGCCCCCCCAGAGAGGGGGGAGGGGGAGGACCCCCGATGTGCATCGCAGCTCCCTGAGTCAGACGAAGCCCCAACTAACACCACCTGACCCCCAAGGTCCACGCCCCTCACATGTGCCGAGCCCATGGGATGCAATGTAGCTGTGAAGATGGATCAAAAAGCTTTGGGCATAAACAATATCAAGGCAAGGGGTAATCCCCAGACTTATCCCACAATTCAGTGGGAGTAAAAAATTCTGGCACTAAGGTGCTGTGTCAGAAATGCTCTGAAAACCTATCCTGAATCCTATCCCGCAGTTTTGCTGGGACTAGAGGAAAGGGATAAAGCATGACACATTGATCTCTGTGTCAGCTCGTTGCTAGGCAGAACCGCATGCTTCCATCCCTATACGGTTTGAGGAAAAAGGGGAAGGGGTTGGGACTTTATATGAGGCATAGGACAATTAAGTCACAAGTGCCTCCATCCCTATCAAAAATGAAGCAAAAAAGGTTTGGGACTTTACATGAAGCATGTTGTTTAAGGATCTGGGACCATTTCTGCATGTAGGAGTGATGAGTGGCGGTGAGTGGAGGGAACTCATGTAGATATTTGTAAATTTCTGAAATAAGATGGGTTTGATATGGGCCCTGGGCACATAAGATTTCGAATGGGGTGGGTCTATTTAAGGTGAGGGTGGGGGATTTGGAGCTGAAATAATGTTTGATTTGGAGATAGGAATAGAATAGACGTTTGGGAACTTGGTATTTCCGTTGAAGTTCATCGAAGGACAGGAGTGTGTGGGTGAGTGGGTGTACGATATTCCGGAGCTGGAAGATTCCAGCCTGTGACCATGGGAGCATTCGGATATAGGACAAACTGTCAGGTATGTCAGGGTTAAACAACACATTTAACAGGGGTGGGCATGGGGATGAGAGGGAGAACTGATGGGAGCATTTCTTCCATATGGAAAGAGTGAAAATCATCGGGTGCAGGCATAAGTTTCTAATTTGGGTTATGGAGGTCTCTAGATTTGACCAAATCATGGAGCAGGGGTGAACTGGGCTAGTAATGCTTATTTCAATTTCCGACCAGACACTGGATGCCATTCTATGTGACCAAACTATGATCGGTTTTAGATGGGTAGCAAAATAATATTTGAGGAGGTCTGGGGCTCCCAATCCGCCTCTGGATCTAGGGGCAAGTAAGACAGAGCTGGCTATTCGATGAGCTTTATAGTGCCAGATAAAGTTGAGGAATGACCTCTGGGTAGCTTTAAGTTGTGACATTGGGACAGGAATCGGTAGGGTCTCAAATAAATAGAGAAGTCTCGGCAGGACAGACATCTTCAGGACATTGATGCGACCCAAGAGAGAGATGGGATATGTGTCCCATTGTCGCAAGAGTCGGTCAATGTCACGGAATAGTGGGGGGAAGTTGGCCTGGTAAAGGTTTGAATAAGAGGAGGTTAGGTTAATTCCTAAGTATTTGAGAGAGTTTGTGCACCAATGATAGGGGTAATTTTGTTGTAGAGCAGTGAGATCAGAGGGTGGGATGAATATGGGCAGCGCTTCCGTTTTGTTTGTGTTGATCTTATATCCTGAGAGAAAGCTAAATTCCTTAAGCAGGGCATGAAGGTTTGGGAGGGAAATGTGGGGTCTGGTCAAAGTCAGCAGAATGTCGTCTGTGAATAAGGACAGTTTGTATTCGTTTTGACGTAAAGAGACCCCGCGAATATCAGGGTAAATACGAATGGCAGCAGCCAGGGGTTCCAGGCAGAGAATGAAAAGTAGAGGGGATAGCGGACAACCCTGCCTGGTGCCATTACTCAGAGAGAAGGATGGTGATAAGTATGAGGATAATTGAACTTGGGAGGAGGGTCGGGAATATAGAGCATGTAGTGCGGATATGAAGGGGCCTTTGAAACCATAATTGGCGAGTGTGGCAAACATAAAGGGCCAACTGAGCCTATCAAATGCTTTTTGTGCGTCCAGGCTCAGTAGCAGAGCTGGTCGTGTTGTTTTATTTAATAGGTCAATGAGGTCTATGGTGCGTCTTGTGTTATCGCCTGCGTGTCTGGCTGTCACAAAGCCTACCTGATCTTTATGTATTAGTCTTGGTACTAGGTGGGATAATCGGTTAGCTAGGATCTTTGTAAATATCTTGTAATCTGAATTGAGTAGTGCAATGGGCCTATAGTTGTCTGGGAGGGAGGGATCTTTACCAGGTTTGGGAATCAAGGAAATATGGGCATGGAGGAATTGAGGGTGGGGTTCGGTGCCTTTAAATAGGGAGGAGAATAGGGAGATCAAATGTGGGCTCAAGATTGGTAGGAAGGTCTTATAGTAGGAATATGGTAAGCCATCTGGGCCAGGGGATTTTTGGGTAGGGAGATTTTTCACTACGTCGGTCAGTTCCTCAGGAGTGACCGTTGAGTTCAAAGACAGAAGATGGTCAGGGGAGAGTTTGGGTAGATGTAGGGATTCAAAGAAAGAGTCAAATTTCTCTTGTGTAAAGTTGTAGTGGGGGTCTGTCTGCAGGCAGTTGTATAGTTTGCGATAGAATTCTCCGAAAACTTTAGACATTGTGAGAGGGCAGTAGGTGGGAGTACCATCAGGTTGTTTGAGAAAATCTGGGGATGAGTGGAAGGGGCGGGGTTTCAGTTTGTTTACTAGCATCCTATGGGGCTTATTTGAGTATTCATAGAATTTCTGTTTGGACCACAGAAGGGATTTATCAATTTTTTTCATGTCAAGTGATCAAAGGTGATTGCGTAAAGAGACAACGGCACGGAGCCCAGCCACCGTGGGGGAGGAAAGTAAAAGTCTCTCGGCTTTACGGAGTTTGGAGAGAGTAGAGGAGCATTGGAGGGCTGCGTCTTTTTTCAGACGAGAGCCTGTGGCAATGCAGTGTCCCCTAAAGACTGCTTTATGAGCTTCCCACAGGGTGGAGGGCTCCGAGACCGTATCAACATTAAGCTTAAAATACTCAGCAAGGCTATTGGATAAATGTTCTTTAGTTTCAGGGATTCGGAGGAGGGTTTCATTGAGGCGCCAATGACAGGTTCTAGGGGATGCGGAGGACAGGGCAATATCTAGATGCACTGAGGAGTGATCCGACCAGGAGACGGGATTAATTTCAGACGAGACTGTGAACGTCAGGAGGGGCGAGGAAATAAAGAAATGATCTAATCTGGAGTAAAGTTTGTGAGGGTGAGAGTAAAATGTAAATTGTTTGTGTGTGGGGTGCTTGATCCTCCAGATGTCTAAAAGGTTTTTGGCTCTAATAAGTTTGCGAAATGATTTAGATAGGCGGTCAGAGTTAGATGGGGTTTTAGACGGGAACAGTACATGTTTGTCTTTACTGGGGGACATGGTCATATTAAAATCCCCGCCAATCACTAGGAAGGGTTGGGAAAACTTGTCTAAGGTGGCAAACATGGTGGTAAGGAAGTGAACCTGTCCAGAGTTGGGAGCATAAACATTAACTATCGTAAGGGATTGCGAGAGAAACATGCAGTCCAGGATAATAAATCTGCCATGGGGGTCCAAGTAGGAGGATTTGATTCGCAAGGGACAAGAGCGTTTAATTAGGACCGCCACGCCTGCTTTATCAGACGGGTCAGAGGCCATATAAGATATCGGGAAATGTTTACTAGCAAATTTGAGAGAACCCCCAGGGCGAAAATGGGTCTCCTGGACTAGGATTACATCAGCTTTAGAAGCTTTAAACTCTTTCAGAGCTAACCATCTCTTCTGAACAGAGTTTAAACCTTTGACATTACAGGTGAGAAATTTCAGCGCCATAACAGCTTAACCTGGTAAATAGGCATATGAAAAGAAGCATAGTATGTGTTGGGTAAGGGAATCCATGGTGCAAGGATAATAAGATGGATATAAAAAATAGAAAGTAACCTGACCCTACATAGGGCATTATCAAAATAGTAACCTAAACATTTACAATCAATGAGATATAAACGTCTCCGGTCAGAGAAAAAAACCGGAGAAAAAAACTGTGAAAAAATTCCAGTAAAAATGAAGATGAGGACAAAGATTGAGATAAGAACAGAAGGAGACAATAAGAAAAAAAAGAAAAAGAAAAAAGAAGAAGTAAGTGAGAATCCATAAGTCATCCGAAGAGAAACCTGGAAGGGCAGAAGCCTCCAGGAAGCCCAGGCCCGAGCCTTGGGCTGGGGAGGGAAGCATGAGGATCACCGAAGATGGGAGGCCGGAGTGTCCCCCTTCGTCCTCCGGAGCAGAAGGCATGGGTCATGAAGAAAAAATCAAAATCAAAAATCTTTTTTTATTTTTTAAACCTTGGAAAATGTGGAACTATTGACCCAGGGTTATTAAAAAAAAAAAAAAACGACAGTTGGTGCACCCCATGGCTAAGGGGGTGGATGGGTAGGCCCACTAGGGGGCAATCGGCCAAACAAGAACATCAGAAGGCCAAACACAGGTATCATACACAGCCATAGCTATGCGAGAAGTTCCTCAGGTTGGGGGTCTGGAAGATGGTCGCCTCTGGGGAGTGAAGTTAGTTTTGGGTGGCTTCTGTCTCACTGGGGTCCAGATGCGCCCCGGTATTCCTGGTGGTTTAGGAGTGGTGGGAAGCGGTATTGGATCCTCATCAGGGAGAGGCGGCAGGCCCAGGTTGCGTAAGAAAGCCTCACTTTCCTGGAGGTCGCGGAGGGAGTACTGTATGCCATCCCGGGACGCAGAGAGGCGAAAGGGGAATCCCCATCGGTATGAGACCTTGTGGGTCTGGAGGTGGAGTGTCAGCGGGCGAAGGTTTCTTCGTCTTGCCAGGGTGATAGGTGAAAGGTCATTGAAGATCTGGATCCTGGACCCCTTGAAGTCAAGCCTGGATTGATTACGGGTGGCAATAGTTAAGGCTTCTTTGCTGTCGTAGTAGTGGAATCTAACCACCACATCTCTTGGATTGGCTCCAGCCGGAGGTTTAGGGGCTAAGGATCTATGAGCCCTATCTAAGCGCCAGTCAATGTCAGGGATGTTGGGGGCTACTACATTGAACAAACTCAGGAGATAGGAACGAAGGTCTCTATTCTCTATTTTTTCAGGAATGCCTCTGATCCGTAGATTCTGCCTGCGTTCCCTATTTTCAAGGTCTTCTTGTTGCGCTTTAAGCTGGGTAACTGAGTGTTTAATGGCGGCATTGTCTTCCTCCAAAACTTGGACATATTGCACTAGCTCATCGAGCTTATTCTCAAGGGTGTCTGTGCGATCCCCCAGCTGGTCTATTTCACCCCTCAGCTCTTTAGCAAGTTTCCCCACTTCCTGAGCAATGTTGTGGGTAATGGCTTGGAGCAGGGATTGCAGTTTTGTGTCTAGAATGTCAGCTGTAAGCGGGGCAGGTGACCCCTGTGTTGGAGTGGGTGTGTTGTCAAATAAAGTACCTGTTTCAGACTCAAGATGTTCCTGTGTGCCTTGTGCGTCTCTTCCGCCACTCAAGGTTGAGGATGCGGGTTTATTCAGGTAGCGATCCATGGTGGAGGAGGTCTGAGAAGTAAACACTGCGGCGTAATTCTTCCTTTGGTCTCCGATTTTACCCATGGGGTGCACGGTCGCTGTGAGAGGATGAGGAGGTGACTCCTGTGGCTAGTAAAGCTTCGGAACAGTCAGCAGGAGTCTTGGGAGGGCGGCAGGGGACGGATCTCCGAGGTTACATGCCCGCCATGTTCAGAGGCCGCACATGTGCCCGAAAAGATTTACTTTCAAAGTGTAACGGGTCTTAGGAGGGGAGGAGGGCCCATCCGCAGTGTGTTCTGCACCCAGGAGGGGACCCTATGCCCAACAAGAGGCAGCAAGTAGGCACCAGGTCACCAGGTCTCAGGGAGCAAGCCAGAGGGCACAGTGGTTATAAGGCTGTGTAGGGTCAGGGCTCGCCTCAGGACACAGGTCCTGTAAGGATGGGGGCACAGGGGAGACAATGTAAAGTCACTGTGTTAAAGTACCTGGATGTGGAGGCCGCAAGGTGGCTGCAGGTTGTGGGCGAGAGTAGCCTTCACCGTTCTTCCGTCAGCCCCCTGATCTTCAAACAGTCCAGCCACCTCCTGGTGACAGCCGTCACAAATATGGGTGGATTGGCCGACCCCTGCACTGCCGATCGCGGCACTCGAGCCCGGAGGTGTTGGAGGCTTCACAGGCCTCAAGATGGCCGCGGGTGTCCGGGGATCCACTGCCTTGGACCTCCCGGTGTTTGTTTGGGTCCCCACTCAGCTCCGATCTCTTCCGGGGAACAGCCCCCAGCGTTGTGGGTGAGTTTGCTGCGGTGCGCACCGCCGATCGCGGCACTCGAGCCCGGAGGTGTTGGAGGCTTCACAGGCCTCAAGATGGCCGCGGGCCGCGGGTGTCCGGGGATCAACTGCCTTGGACCCCCCGGTGTTCGTTTGGGTCCCCGCTCAGCTCCGACTTCTCCCGGGAACAGCCCCCAACGATGTGGGTGATTCTGCTGCGATGTGCTGTGCGGCACTCGAGCCCGGGGATGTCGGAGGCCTTACAGGCCTCAAGATGGCGCCGGGTCTCCGCTGTGAATAGGTCGCGCTCTGACAGGTTATTGTCAGATCGGGAGCCACAATCTTCCCTGGGGCTAGGGTGGAGGGGGCTCCGTGGGGTGGGGAGGTTTTGGAGGCTCACCAGGTCTTTACTTTTTCTGGATGGCGCTGGATTAAGGGGATAGCGGCGGAGCTCTTCAGCAACACGTCCGCTCCTGTCTACGTCCGGACACGCCCCCTCCCCCTTCCTCCTTTTTTTTGGGGGAATTGGGTTTAGAGTTTGTGGTCATTTGTGCCACGATCTCTTGCATTTCAATTTCTCTCTCTACTGAAAACTCTTTTGAGCTAGGGACAATCAAATCTTCCTGCCATTTATATACTTATTTTGTCATTAAAATCCTTTAGATCTCTTGGATATTTTTTGAGTTTGATAAGTATGTTTGTAACTTTTGGGCTTTTTCTTGATATTCATTGGATCCCATGAATGGTATCATTCTTTCCTTAAGCTCTGATATTTTTGCCTCTACCCATGTATTTTTGGACTTCCTCCTTCTTATCATTAGTTGCACAAGCTTTTTTTCCAACAAACTCAGATCCTCTATGCCATCATTTGGACTAACGTCCCATCTTAACCTCCTGGGGGTGAGGTTTTTCCCTACATCTCCAGTGATGCAATATCCCACCATAACCTAATCTGCTTCTCCATGTCATACTGGAGTTGTTTAAAACCCCTGTCTAAATCTACATTTACACTAGGGTTTACATGAAAACATTCAGCTAGATCAATGTTCTTCCCTTTCATAAAATCAAAAACATCCATTGCTGTGTAGGTAAAAAATGGATTTGAATAATTAAAACCACGCATATGATGTAATAAAAAATATAAATAAAAATGAAACTTAAAAATAAATATGAAAATAAAAATAAATATAAATAAAAATAAATAAAAAAAGATATAAAATAAAGAATAAAAATAGTGATAGATAGAAAATAGGTGTGGTATGTGTATTAGCAGTTTATGCACTAGACCTTCATTATATAAAGGAATATTTTTGGTTAACCCTGGTTAAATGGATATATTATGCATCCTCCATGGTTAGGTGGCAGGAAATTCCCCCACCGTGATGCTGGCTGTGCAGCCACCCGTCTGGCCCTCACTGACCTTACATTTTGACGTCACCACCAACATCACTGACCTAATCATTGGTTAGAAAACAATCACTTATGTTTATTGTTGTATATGGAATGTATGCACTTTATTTTTTAACCTGGTTGGAGCACTTTATTTAACCTGGTTGTATGATTATATGTTCTAGTCTATTAACTAATGCAGCCCTCAAAAATTACACTCGCACACTCGCATTTTGCGAGTGATTTTTGAGGGCTGGCGAGGAGAAGAGAGGAGAGCCGCCACTGGGAGATCACAGCAGGGAACATTCAGACTTTTGTTCCCCCGCCTGCGCCGTCACATGCGGGACTTTGATAGACGTCCCTCCAACCGGGTGACCTGTATATCCCCGTACAGCTGACGGCGCGCCGCGGGGGAACACTCACAGCTTATGAAACAAAAGTCTGAAGATCTCCATCAGCCTCCACAGGTAGGCAGCACATGGGGGACACTGGCTTGCAAATGGGGGGGAGGCTGCACATGGGGGGGGCACTGGCTGCACATGGGGGGGGGACAAATGGGGGGGGGGGGCACTGGCTGCACATGGGGGGGGACATGGGGGGGGGGGACACTGGCTGCACATGGGGGGGGGACATATGGGGGGGGACACTGGCTGGGGGGGGGGGCACAGGCTGCTCATGGGGGGGGACACTGGCTGCACATGGGGGGGGGGACACTGGCTGCACATGGGGGGGGGGACACTGGCTGCACATGGGGGGGGACACTGGCTGCACATGGGGGGGGGGGCAGGCTGCACATGGGGGGGGGACTGGCTGCACATGGGGGGGACACTGGCTGCACATGGGGGGGGGGGACACTGGCTGCACATAGGGGGGGGGGGGCACTGGCTGCACAAGGGGGGGGGGGGGGACTGGCTGCACAGGGGGGGGACACTGGCTGCACATAGGGGGGGGACACTGGCTGCACATAGGGGGGGACACTGGCTGCACATGGGGGGACACTGGCTGCACAGGGGGGGGACACTGGCTGCACATGGGGGGGGACACTGGCTGCAATGGGGGGGACAAGGCTGCAATGGGGGGGGGGACACAGGCTGCATTTGGGGGGGGGGACACAGGCTGCACATGGGGGGGGGGGACCGGGGGGGGGGACACAGGCTGCACAATGGGGGGGGGCACAGGCTGGGGGGGGGAGGGAGGGGGGGCACAGGCTGCAGGGGGGGACACAGGCTGCACATGGGGGGGCTGCACATGGGGGGGGACACAGGCTGCATTAACATTAAGGTTGTTAATATTTTTATAACTTAATTGCATAAAACATTAAAGGTGTCATTTAATGAGATAATTTATGAGGGCGGGTTTAGGGGCGGGCAGGGTAGGGGTTGGGCGGGGCAACTGGTGGCGAGTAACCCTTAAGGCCTGGCTAGTAGCTCAGGACTTGAAATTTTGAGCCCTGAACTAATGCACTAGCGTCCCTACCACTATTCACTAATATTTAAGTTAGCATCGCCTATGCTTTGAGGGGAGCAGCTCAACAAATTTTTACAAATCGTATATATTTTTTTCATTTCACATTACCACCCATCCATAGCGCGAGGTCCATTTATTACATGACCTCAAAACATTTACTTATTAAAATAAACAGTTACAAAAAAGTATGATAATAATAATAATTCGCATTATGGTTAATTATATGGCATCAGTTTTGGTTTCTGTTTGGGGTTATCATTATAAAGTAGTAATAAGTATTTTTAAATGTAAAAAAGTAGATCTAAAACGAAAACATATTTTTTATTTTTGAAAGCGAGGGTTATAACTCATGTATGGTTTATTTTTGCCATCTGTGTCCTATTGGAAAGATTTCCCTTCCCCTTCCACCCCATAGCCACAACAGGAAGTGAGATAAAATCCCTCAAGAATGAGGGAATCCCTGGTTGTCACCAGGTTGTTTTGGATCAGAACCAAACAGTCTGATTAATATCTGCCCCCCTGGCCAAATTTGATGTGTGCTCACAGAGAAGCACTGAGACAGACACAAAGTCAGTGTACAAGTCACTTCTGCTTTTAATGTCTTGATCTTACAATTATATATTAAACAGCCGGATATAATGCTGTCTGATGAGGCGTGCTTAAATAAAACCACAATACGTTATTTGACAAAGTTGACAATGTATAGGCAAAAAGCTTGATTGTGTCCATATAGGGAAAAGCAGCTGTTCATGGCTATGTAGGGTAATCTTGTCTCTGAAAGTACTTTAGAGTCAGGTATAGGCCTTCTTGCTTGATTGCGTTTCGATTTCACAGTAAGGGTGGGGTGAGCTTTGCAGACATATACTGTATATGGTTTAAGGCTTGTAGCAGGAAAATTATAATATATGAAATAGACATTTTATCATCAACTCTATAATCACCTCCATCATAACAATATCATAACAACTCCCTCCATAACAAGGTCATCAGAACTAGTTTTCCTTTGGAAAATATCCCCACAATTCCTGTTGAGGGGACAACCCAAAATGTGTAACTTTCTTTTACTTTCACTTTTGATAATGGTAAGCAGGACAAATAGAGAGGGTGGGTCTCCCTAAAGGGATTACACACAGCAATACAAATACAAAGCTCTCCAATCTATCCAAAACAAAAAAATTGCCTTTAGATATACTTTAAAGACTCAGAATAGTAAAGTTTTAGTTGAAAGACAATTCACACAAAACAGTTCAGTGACCGTTTCAAAGATACTGAAATAAATCATTAAGAAAGAGATAAGAAAGTGGTTTAGTGAAGGGCACAGAATAATTAACCATATTGAACACGGTTGCAAGAAAGTTGGAGAAACGAATTGCATTAATCTTTTTCAGGAAGCAAGCTAAATATGAACTGTTTTGGTATAGTTCTTAAGTATTTCTATATAGTTTATTGTTGCAAGAAAATCAAATCTGTGAAGTTTTCATGTATTCATTTTATTTAAAAAGTGTTACATGAAATGTTAATGTATTTATATGTGCTTTGTAACATATATAACTAAGTTTAAATAGATGCAATAAAACTATTTGCATTCATAAAACATACACTTTAGTTAAGTAATAGAAAGAATTTGAAATAATAAAGAAAGAAAGAACAATTTTGCTTGTTTAATTGTCTGAAAACTTTTTATTTAGTATCTTCCCACAGGCCCTTACACAGCAGATATTAGCCTCAATGGTTGATTTGCTAAGGTAAAGCAATGCACTGTGTGCCTGATCAGCAGGTTATCTGTAGAAAATGTTTCTATTTTTTTTTACATTCCCCTGCATGCATATGGATATTTTACATGAGCGCAGGTTAACTTCGCTGTATTAAACCATCTGCTAAGAAGCTGTGTGTATGCACTGTGGGCCAGCGACCGGGATGTGAGGACGTGTTCAGCCTGAGCTCCGTCCATGCCGCACACATCCTGCAGTAATCCTGCGAACCAGACCAGCATCCAGGGGTCTCACCTACCCCAGCAAGACTAGGGGACCCTCATGCCCACCGGGAGAGGGTCAAATACGGCCCACCGATGGAGGATGCCCCAGGATTTGAGTTCCCGCCGCCGACATGCGGGATGAGACAAGATGGCGCCGGCCACCACGAGGCGCACACACAGCCCCAGCCTGCCTTCTCCTCAGTATCCTGGAGCCAGATCGTAGGGAGGGGTAAGTCAAAGAAGTGACCCCCTGCCCTACGCCCAGAAGACCCCCTGCTACACTCTACTAATGAGGACACAGATCCTGATATACACGCAGCAAGCGCTACTGACACAGGCCCTGCAGAACCGTCCCTAGCTCAGATTATGGAGGCCATCCAGCACAGCCATGCATCCCTTACTTCACAAATGGACACTATAAAGACTGAGCTATCCTTCCTTAAACATGATGTCCACACCATAAGACACAGGGTGCAAAATACAGAGCAACACATAAGTGATTTGTAGGATGAGTCCCGTCCTTTGCAGGGCTCAGTTAGGGAGTTGAAGCAGGCCCAAGTATCCACCAGTGATAAGCTCACTGACATGGAAGACCGTTTAAGGAGAAACAATCTACGCTTTCTGGCATTCCCTGAGGGGGCTGAGGGCAGAGAGCCGGAGGCATTTCTGGAACACTGGCTGACTACTGTATTTGATGCTAACACCTTTTCACCTATATTTGCTATTGAACGGGCGCACAGGGTCCCCATGCGACCCCTACCACCCGGAGCTCCTTCACGTGCCATTATTATCAAACTGCTTCACTTCAGGGACAGGGAAGCGGTCCTTAGAGCAGCTCGGGAAAAGGGCAAACTCTCCTTTAATGGCAATGGCATTATGATATTCCCGGACTTTTCTGTAGCTATGCAGAAACAACGTGCCACATTTTTAGCCATAAAACGCAGATTGAGGGAGCTTCACCTTCCATACGACATGCTTTATCCTGCACGCTTGAGAATTGTATATCAAGGCAAAGCATACTTTTTCACAGATCCCAAGGAGGCATCCCACTGGGTGGAAACCCTGGGACATCCGAATCGCAGAGATCAGAATGGGAGATCTCCCCCACGTTGAAATATCTGTTGCTTTTCTGCATATCTGGGTAACACTCTGACAATATGCCAACCTATCCTGACAATAACCCCATGGGGGTATGGACAGAAGAAGATGGTTGATTAAATCTGTACCTAGCACCTTCTGTTAATCCATCACGCTGACCACTTTCTCCTCTCTAACCTACTGATACAGGTCCAACCCCCCCCCCCCCCCCCGTCTTTTTGTATTTGCTTCAGATTGGGCACATTTTTCTTTTTCAGCAGACTCTGGGCAACTACATCTCCTTACAATATGCGGACACACATGGATGGAAGCATATGGCTGAGAACTGCTACACGTTCCACAGGGTTTGAAAAGGTCCTACGCCATGGCCCCCATGCCTGGCAAGTTCGGTTGTGGGAACAAAGCTCTCATAGGTTTGGGAATGGGAGCCGGGAGGGTTAGGGTGGGGGGGGAATTGGGAAACAGTTTTTTAAGTTTTTGTTGTTTTTCTATGTTACAATTGCTGCTATGCAACACTGGTATTCACAACCTTTTATGCTGCTAACCTATGCACAGACGGGCCCACGAGGCAATATGGTACTAATTTTAGTCTGCAAGACACAGATGCAAATGTTTGAGATGGGGTGTTCCTCTCAGGGCGCGCCGGACCCTGAACTGTCGGGACTCCCGGTGGACTCTGAGAGAAGGGCCCCAAAGTACATGCGTTACTCATATAAATGTCTAGATTACGCCTAGTATCGTGGAATGTTAGGGGGCTTAACTCCAAGGTGAAAAGTTCATTGATGTTTGACTACCTAGCGAGACATAACCCACATGTGATCCTTCTCCAGGAAACTCACCTCCAAGGATCTAGAGTTATGGCCCTAAAGAGGGCAAAAATTGCTTACGCCCTACACTCCACGAACTCCGCATATGCCAGAGGTACGTCCATACTTATAGCCAAATCAGCTTCTATTAGCATTAAACAAGTCAAAACTGACCCACATGGCTGCTATGTCGCTGTGGTACTTGAATCCCTAGGTAAACCTTACACGATTACCAGCTTATATGCCCCCCCCCCATTCCCAAAGATATTTTTTGAACGAGGGATGACTTCCGTACTGGCAATGGCGGAAGGCACCCTGTTGATGGCAGGCGACTTTAACACGGTCCTTGATAACTCTATAGACAGGTTCAAGTGCTCTACACTGCCCCCCACCCCCCTAAGCTCGTTCATGACACAATTTGACCTGGTGGAAGCCTGGAGATGAAAGCATGGGGATAGGAGGGAATACTCATGTCAATCCGAAACTCATGGTACTTTAACTAGGATTGATCTATGTTTGGTCACGTCCGACTTGCTGAGTAGAGTGGGTGAGATCAGATACCCCCCAAGGGCCGTATCTGATCACTCCCCCTTGATGGTGGATCTTATTCTGGGTCCTCCCTCCTCCTAACGGACATGGAGACTTAGTCCTTTATGGCTGTCAGACGAGATAGTTGTGAACCAAAGTGTAAAGGAAATGAGCTCCTATTGGGTGCTTAATCGACAGGAGACCTCTGTCCCGACAACCTGCGATGCCTTTAAGGCCACCACGAGAGGTTCTTTTGCTGCAGCAATCGGACAGGCCCGCAAGGCATCCCAGTCTAAACTGCTGGACGCAGAGAAGGATCTCAGAGAGGCTGAGGCCGCATACTCGGCGTCTCCCTCTTCTGAAACACAGACCACCTGGAAACATAAATCAAGAGAACTGGATCTAGTCCTCTTAGAACGCACTCAGAAAAAAAACTGCTATACCAAAATCAGCGAATTTTTGAATTTGGGGACAAAAAAACAGTCGATTACTAGCGTATCTATCTAGACCTGACTATCAACCCTGTAGCATTCCACGGATTAAGACTATGGAGGGTATAGTAGTGGAACAAAATGAGGAGGTGATAGCCACATTTGTTCAATTCTACTCAACATTATATGCTACTAAAGCACATTACACCATTGTGGAACTGGACGACTATCTAGCTGACATATCCCTGTCACAGCTTCAGAATGAACAGACCGCATTGTTAGACGAACCACTGACAGAGGAGGAAACTGGGGAATCCATTCAATCGTTTGCTAAGAATAAAACGCCGGGATTGGATGGATTCCCTATAGAATGGTATCTGAAATTTAAAGAAATGCTCATACCACATTTGCTTAGAGTTTACAATTATGCGATGAGGACGGGACAGTTACCGCCTTCCATGTCAGAGGCGTTGATTTTCCTTAATTCTAAACCCCATAAGGACCACTTACTTTGTGAATCCTACAGGCCCATATCACTGATTAACTCTGACGTGAAAATCCTGGCCAAGGTGCTCGCCCGTAGACTGAACACAGTCATCACCACTATTATCAGTGCAGACCAGACTGGGTTTATCCCCGGGCGATCCACCTCTATTAACCTCCGTAGACTGTTCACAAACCTGCAGGCTACCCGTGATAGGATAGGCTCAAGGGCTCTGCTGGCCCTAGACGCGCACAAAGCCTTTGATTCGGTTAAGTGGCCGTATCTGCTGGAGGTCCTGGCGAAGTTTGGGTTCGGGCCAATTTTTATCCGATGGGTACAACTCCTTTATTTGAAACCCACGGCTAGATTGAAAGTAAATGCATCAGTGTCTGCTCCCTTTCTGATTAAGAGAGGCACCAGACAGGGATGTCCCTTGTCACCGCTTCTATTTGCGCTAGCAATAGAACCCCTGGCTGAGCTGGTGAGATCCAGTAGGGAGGTTTAGGGACTGACGATTGGGGGTCTAGAAGAGAAAGTATCACTGTATGCGGATGATATGTTAATATACCTATCGGACCCCCAATCGTCTCTCCCGGCCCTGCTGGAGATCATTCAGAGGTTTGGACACTTCTCTGGATTCCGGGTTAACTGGGATAAATCCATCCTGTTTGTGATGGATAGAGAAGCGACAGTAACACTGCCCCCTGCCTGCCCACTTCAGATAGTCACCTCCTTTCGATACCTAGGGGTCCTGATCCAACATCCATTATCCTCTTATGTAAAAATTAATCTAGATCCTCTCATTGGTAGAATGAAAAATACATTGAAGATGTGGACCAACCTCCCTCTGACACTGCTAGGCAGAATAAATATATTTAAAATGATCTTTCTCCCAAGATTTCTATACATCCTGCACAACTCACCAGTGTACATTACCAAAGCCAAATTTAAGGAAATAGATTCAATACTCACCATGTTTATTTGGAAAGGAGGAGCAGTTAGGATAGCCAAGAGCACTTTGCAATTACCAGTGTTGGAGGGAGGGCTGGCCCTGCCATATCTTCAAACATATTATGTTGCTTCACATTTGACCCATGCACATTGGTGGTTCTGTCCAGAAGCCAACAATGCAGCCACAGCCCTGGAAGCAGCTATACTCACCTCTTACGAATCCCTTCAAAATGTAATCCACCGTATGTCCCTTAGGGGGAAGGAGGGCACTTCTGTTCTGGCAATGACCCTTAAGATCTTTAGGCTGACAAAAATGCTACCACCCGCTGAGCCCAAAACCTACTCGCCTAACACCCCATTATGGGGAAACCCAAATCTGCAGGAATTTTTCCGCAGACCTGATGGGGAATACTGGTCCAGGAAAGGAATAAAGACAAGAAAGCATTTATTCGTAGACAATAGGTTCCGATCCTTTGATGAATTTCGCCAGGACTATCAGCTGCCAAGTACAACCTACTTTTTATACCTACAGATACGACATACAGCGGCTGCACAGTTCGGACTGCATAATGTGAATATTCAAACCTCTCAGATAGAACGAATGATAACGGATCAATCACATACTAAACTAGTTTCGACATACTACAGATCCTTATTGCACTCTACTACCCATAGACTAAGTAACACGGCTGACAAATGGAAGCCGGATTTTCCGGAGTTGACGGAGAACATCTTGCAGGAGATACTTTCACTCCAGGTGCCCTCGGTCATCTCGTCTCGGGATAAGGTTATACAGACAAAACTTCTGTACAGATCCTACTTCACACCATTATTATTATTCAAACTTAAAAAATTATCCTGGGCAACATGCTCCAGATGTAATCTGGAGGATGGTACATTCTTTCATCTGATGTGGGAGTGTAATAAAAACAGGACATTTTGGTCAGAGGTCACGGCCTTCATTAGCTCCTTGACTCAAATACCGAATGTGTGTAACCCATTGAGATGTTTAATGGGTTATCTCGATGATGAGGGTCTATCTAACAACATGCAAACATTTCTAAGGATAGTATTGTTTTATGCTAAAAAATCAATCACTATGCACTGGAAATCACAAGCTTCACCTACTATACCTTTTTGGCTTACTATAGTCAATCAGGCTATACCAATGTATAAGCTAACCTATGAGTCCAGAGGATGTCCAAAAAAATTCCTGACGATATGGGACGTATGGGTTAGCTCTGAAAATACTATCCCACCTGCCAACTAAAGCTCAATAGCAAAATTTTACTAAAGGGCTTATAGACATAGTACTGAGATATCTATGCAATACTATTTGTTACTGATCACGTGTATACCAGTTTGCTGTATATGATCTGGGGTCGAGCGATGTTCGCTCAACAAATGTAAGGGATGTTCTTTGTTAGATGTTGTTTGTAATGTCTTTTATTTCTGTTTGTGTGCAAAAAACAAATAAAATTTACCTTTAAAAAAAAAAAAAAAAAGTTTTACTATAAATAAATCTAAAACCAAAAATGTAACATGCTGCAGCTTACCAACCCTTGGATGTGGTGGTTACCTTATGCGGCGTACACGCTCGGACTTTCCGGCGGTATTGTCCGCCGGACCTAGTACAGCGGACAAACCGCCGGACTTTCCAGCGGAGGTCCGCCGGACTTTCCGAGCGTGTGGACTTGCCCACACACGCCCAGACAATCCGTGGGAAAAAGTCCACGGGACTTTTGAAATGAAAGCACTTGCCTCGCGCACGGAGGAAAGTCTGTTCATTTAGAACGTCACTGCAGGTAGACGGGACTAGCGAAGGCAGTAAATGCCGCCGCGCTAGCCCCGTCACCTGGCATGGATTTAAAGGGGAATCCCTACGCCAAAAAAAATGGCGTGGGGTCCCCCCTAGATCCATCTCAGACCCTTATCCGAGCACGCAGCCCGGCCGGGCAGAAAAGGGGGTTGGGATGAGCGAGCGCCCCCCCCCCCCCCTCCTGAGCCGTACCAGGCCACGTGCCCTTAACATGGGGGGTGTCCTGGGGAAAGGGGGGTCGTGCGCCCGCCCCAACCCAAAGCACCTTGTCCGCCGGACCTAGTCCAGCGGACAAACCGCCGGACTTTCCAGCGGAGGTCCGCCGGACTTTCCGAGCGTGTGGACTTGCCCACACACGCCCAGACAATCCGTGGGAAAAAGTCCACGGGACTTTTGAAATGAAAGCACTTGCCTCGCGCACGGAGGAAAGTCTGTTCATTTAGAACGTGACTGCAGGTAGACGGGACTAGCGAAGGCAGTAAATGCCGCCGCGCTAGCCCCGTCACCTGGCATGGATTTAAAGGGGAATCCCTACGCCAAAAAAAATGGCGTGGGGTCCCCCCTAGATCCATCTCAGACCCTTATCCGAGCACGCAGCCCGGCCGGGCAGAAAAGGGGGTTGGGATGAGCGAGCGCCCCCCCCCCCTCCTGAGCCGTACCAGGCCACGTGCCCTTAACATGGGGGGTGTCCTGGGGAAAGGGGGGTCGTGCGCCCGCCCCAACCCAAAGCACCTTGTCCCCATGTTGATGAGGACAAGGGCCTCTTCCCGACAACCCTGGCCGTTGGTTGTCGGGGTCTGCGGGTGGGGGGCTTATCGGAATCCGGGAGCCCCCTTTAATAAGGGGGCCCCCATATCCCGGCCCCCCACCCTATGTGAATGAGAATGGGGTACGATGTACCCCTACCCATTCACCTAAGGTGTAAAAGTGTAAATAAAAAAAACACACAATTTTTTTAAATATTTTATTGCACAGCTCTGGGGGTCTTCTTCCGTCTTGGGGGGTCTTCTCGCCGGACTCCTCCGCTATCTTCTGCTCTTTTACCTAGCGGAGGAGCCTGACTTTCTTCTTCGTCGCCGCCGTCGTCTGGGGGTCTCGTTCCGCCTTCGGGGGTCTCTTCTGTTCTTGCCACTGTCGCCGCCTTCTGGGCGTCTTCTGTTTTCATTGTTGTGCCATTCATCCACGACCATTACCTCATGTTGCAGCATGATAATGCAAGGCCCCATGTTGCAAGGATCTGTACACAATTCCTGGAAGCTGAAAACATCCCACGTCTTGCATCCCTGAGACGGTGTGCCCAGATAGTGGCTGGGGAAGCTGATAATTAGTCTGAATTCTTGAAGAAATAGTCTTCCCCAAGAAGGAGAAGTTCCCAGCCTTAGAGGGGCTGTTTCCCCTCAAAGGTAAGCTTTGGATTGTGCTGCTGTTCTCTGAGGTCTGGGGCCAGGAGACCTGAAAGAAACCTAGAACTGCCTGCAGGACTTCACCAAAGGGATCTTGTCTTCAGAAGGATTTTTCCCCACTTACTGGGAAGTTTCTGGAGAAAGCTGAAAGGTGGCAGCTGTCCTGGGGACTTGTGAGTATTGACCAAGTACTGACTCCTGGTGACTGTGTGCTTTCAAGATGCAAGTGCCACACATTGCTCTGACTGAGACTGCCATCATACTCTCTCTCATACTGGCCATTCCATTGTCCTCAGGACTTTCCTAGACAATGAGCTTAGTGAAAAGTGCTTTTCTGTACTGTGCAGTGTTCTTGAAGTTGCATTGTTTACCTACAGCTGTACATTTGTGCAGGGAAACCAGGTGCCAAAGAGACTTGCTTTTATGGTCCCCAGCTGTGAGACATTAGGCTGTTCAGTATACACTATTACTAAAGAGAAGATTGCCTGTTAAAGAGACTTTGAGGTTTTAGACTGCTCTGAGATTTGCCTTATGATCTTCAGATGCAAGATCTTAGCCTGTCCCATTTCTCAACAAGTGCTTAGGGGAAGATCACAAATACCAAAGAGACTTATGGTCCCCAGCTGTGAGGTTTTAGACTGCTCAGAAAGTCACCTTGTGGTCTTCGGCTGAGGGGAGTTAAGACACAGAGAAAAGACTATCTCAAACTGTTATGTGCTAAACCTTTTGGAGTATCCCATACCCCTAATCATCTCCTGTTACGAGTTTTATCAGCAATAAATCACAAAAAACAACACCTAGACGGTTTGCTGCAGCTGGAGTGAATGGACTATTCTTTGGGTGGCATGGCTGGTGGCCTATGTACTGTTTTGGGAAGAACCGGTTAAAATCAATGGCCTCATAGGGGTAGCTCTACATGTTTTGAGAACAAATTTTTGCGTTTCTAATTCACATAAGTAATAAGGCTGGGATTGCTGTTTGTGTCCCTGTTATGGTGGTTCATAACATTTAATAAACATGGCAAATTTTAGATCCTGTGACACCACAATTGCCTCTGCAGTGAAGGAAGATCGTGGCCGATGTGAGGGTCCAGAAAGTTATTATACTTAGCTACTTGGCTACTACTACTACAAAAAAAATCACAGCAATCTGCTATTTGCTTTTAAGTAACAATCTGCTATGAAACAATTGTTATTTGCATAGGAAGTAAGACATCTGGACATAATGCAAACATTTTAAAATATGGCATGTATTGTACAACATGTAGAACAAATCTATATTACACAGACTTTTTTTCATAAGATATGACTTATCTCCCTGCAAAGAGATATAAACGTTGTGATCCATCTTCTGAATGCGGCAAAATCTTGCATTCCTCTCTATTGGAAACAGGTGTCTTCACCCCCGATTAGAGCGCGGCTCACCAAATTTGGAGAGATCAGCACCATGGAGGAGATTATTGCCTCCACAAATCACTGGGAGGACAAATGTAGTAAGACCTGGTTCTACTGGTATGATTTCTCTTTTTCCACAAAATACAGGCTTGGAGTTTTTCCCACGCCTTTTGCTCCTTGGTGTTTCTCTAAGACGCATGCCTCTCATGGGGTTTTACATCTCATCTTTTATGCTTCTCCTTAATCTCTATTTCTCTTGCTAATGGTAGTAAGGCAGTTTGTGTTATGTAACATTCCGGCTGAGGTCATAAACCGTGATGTCAGTGGCTCAATTCATACTGAACCTCCTCAGTCTTTTGGTAATTTGGGAGCCCTGTCATCAAACTGCAGGCCCAGGCCTAGGTTTTCTGCTTAATTTGCATAAGCACCTGTTATATATGTAGCACTGACCCCGGAAGGAGTGGCAGAATTTTTCTTGGCTTACCGATTTACCTCCACCAGCTCGTACTCGTTGTTCTTGTCTAGGGGTTCCCAGGATTTATACCCAGTAACTGTAGAGACCGACATCTGAATTCCTTTTTAGTATTTTTATTGCAGGTTAAAACAGTTGAACAAACTCAGTCTCTAAGTTGGGAATAGAGGGTATGGGTATTAGGGATGAGCTTCGAGTTCGAGTCAAACTCATATTCTCAATTTTTTTGGTGCGGGGTTCCCCTTAAAATACATCCCAGACCTGAAGGGCCTAGTATGGATATTTAGGGGGAACCCTACGTCATTTTTTTTTTAAATTTGACGCAGGGTTCCCCTTAATATCCATAGCAGACCTGAAGGGCCTGGTAATTGAATTTGGGGGAACCCCCACGCTTTTATTTTTTTTTTATTTTTTTTTTTTTATCAATGACTTTTAATGAATGACTGTTCTCTGTATTACGGGAGCCGACAATTCATTATAGCCGCGAGTGATTTTAAATAGCTTTTTTTCCTGCAAAAATGACACTTTGTGCAGGGACAGTTCTAAGCACGGGAAACATGCGCCCTTTTACAGGCATACTATACACACCCCCCCAGGTACGAAATTTAAAGGAATATTACACTTTTATTGTTTCACTTTAAGCATTATTAAAATCACTGCTCCTGAAAAAACTGCAGTTTTTAAAACTTTTTTTTGCATTGATACATGTCCCCTGGGGCAGGACCCAGGTACCCAAACACTTTTTATGACAATAACATGCATATTAGCCTTTACAATTAGCACTTTTGATTTTGAACATTCGAGTCCCATAGACTTTAATAGGGTTCTAAAGTTCACACGAGCTTTAGGTCTGTTCGCAGGTTCTGGTGCAAACCGAACAGGGGGGTGTTCGGCTCATCCTTAACTGGTATAGAAGCTCAGGCATTTTGGAACTGCTGGCACTCAATAAATGTCTCGCTCTTGATGATCCAGGGAGTAGCCACTCGCAACTGGATAACTCAACTGTTGGATAAATCCTTACTTGTAGATCTAGCAGCCAACAAGTGATTTTAGCTTAGCAAAGTCTCTGCCACAGACTTGGTTGTGAAACTTTAGATGAACGCAAAAGTCCCTCACAGGAACTTATTTGCAACTGAAGGATAAGGTTAGGAACTTTTCTTACAGCACCAGTATCTTGCAGGCGGTCCAGCGATACCATAAGAAATGCGGATTCAATTAGTGTCCTTACAGCTCAGCTTCCAGGCTCTTACCGAGCAGCCAGCCTCGTGCGTGGCCCTCCTCTGAAGAGTCCTCCCCTGGTTGCATGTAGAGTTGCTGGCCCTCTCCAAACCTGAGACGGCACCGGAACACCTTAGAATCCTCCTTCCAGTTACTGCGCCTCAAACTAGCCAGTTCCGAGGCTTGGAAATGGATGGATCCGCACCCCAGGCCATGAGGGCTGGTCAGGAGGACCAGGACCATGGAGTCAGCAACAACTTCTGGACCGGAACCCCGAACCACGTGACTTCAGCACCTTAAGTACCCCCTCCTGGAATACACAGCGAGAAAAACGCGCCCACTGATTGGCTCAGAGAAATGATTGGTACCCAATGCGTCCAACCAGACTGCATTCTAAGGCCTGTCACAGGTGCTCACCCACCTATGAGCAGGCAGAACCTCAATACAGCCCAGCCAAACTGATGCCAAAGCATCATTTAGAATAATTGACCCCAAAACTCAACTACAGTTTTGGGCAAAAACTACATCTAAATACATAGCGCGTACTTATCAAAAGTACCGGCGCTACACATATGATGCCACTTAAGTGTACAATGTCTTGTCCATGATACCCATGGATGCTGTCAATGCTTTTTTTCTTAAGTTGTTTTGTTTTGATATGTGATACATATCACTAATTGTACAGAATTGATGGAAAAGCATGAAAATAAAAGATAATTAAGCCTTGGCTAATGCCAAGAAGAAACCCCTAGTAGTTGCTACCTCCAGCAATAGCTGGGTGAAAGTTTGTGTGCAAGATGTAGATTTAACTACAGTCATATGCATTTTCATAAATGTTGAGAAACATAAATTTGAGCATTAGTGACATGGTCAGCACAGTTGCAGTAGCATTGTTAACCATAACCACTTGCCGACTGGCTCACGCCGATATATGTCAGCAAAGTGGCACGGGTGCATACCCGTACGTTGCTGTGTCATCCGTGGCTAGTGGGTGTGCGCACGTCGCGGGAGCGTGCCCGCAGGTCCCTCTGACTCAATGTCAACCAGTGGCATGCGATCGTGGCACAGAGAGGCAGAATGGGGAGATGCCTATGTAAACAAGGCATTTCCCTGTTCTGCCTAGCAACATGACAGGGATCTACTGCTCCCAGTGATAGGGAGCAGTGATCTCTGTCATGCTCTAGTGAGCCCATGCCCCCTACAGTTAGAACATGCTGAGGGAACACAGTTAACCCCTTGATCGCCCCTAGTGTTTAACCCTCCCTGACATTTACACAGTAATCAGTGCATTTTTATAGCACTGATCGTTGTGTAAATGCCAATGGTCCCAAAATAGGGTCAAAAGTGTCCGATCTGTCTGCCGCAATGTTGTAGTCATGATAAAAATTGCAGATCACCGCCATTACTAATAAAAAAAATATATATTAAAAAAAATGCCATAAAGCTATCCCCTATTTTGTAGACACGATAACTTTTGCGCAAACCAATATACGCTTGTTGCGATTTTTATAAATTTTTTACCAAAAATATGTAGAAGAATACATATTGGCCTAAACTATGGAAGAAATTTTTTTTATATATTTTTTGAGGATATTTATTATAGCAAAAAGTAAAAAATATTGCTTTTTTTTTCAAAATTGTCACAAATTTTTGGTTTATAGAGCAAAAAATAAAAACCACAGAGGTGATCAAATACAACCAAAAGAAAACTCTATTTGTGGGAAAAAAAGGACATCAATTTTGTTTGGGTACAACATTGCACGACCGTGCAATTATCAGTTAAAGCAACGCAGTGCCGTATTGAAAAAAAGGGCTTGGTCAGGAAGGGGGTAAATCCTTCTGGGGCTGAAGTGGTTAAATAAACCCCAAAGACTCAAGTGTATAATCTTTAAATATATTCAGTATGTGTTGGTGTGTGTGGAAATATTTTTTGGGATATAGAAGTCTTAAACAGTTATGCGGCGTACACACGGTCGGAATTTCCGATGGAAACAGTCCGATGGGAGCTTTTCATTGGATTTTCCGACCGTGTGTATGGTCAATGGTCTTTTTCTGTCGGAATTTCCGACGGACTTTGAATTGAGAACCTGTCTATCGGATTTTCCGATCGTGTGTAGGCAATTCCGACACGCAAAATTCCGACGCATGCTCGGAAACAATTCGACGCATGCTCGGACGCATTAAACTTCCCTTTTATAGTGCTGTCGAACGTGTGTTATGCCGCTGTGTTATTGATTGTGTAGGCAACACAGCTTGAGCGGAATTCCGTCGGAATTCCATTGGAAAAACCGTCAGAGTTTTTTCTGACGAGAATTCCGCTCAAGCTATTACACAGAGCAGGTAAGTAGACAATGGGGGTTATTTACGAATCGTAAATCCACTTTTTACTGCAAGTGCACTTATAATCTAAGGGGTAGATCTGAAGGAAATGAGTGGAAGCTCTGCTGATATTATCATCCAATCATGTGCAAGCTAAAATGCTGTTTTTTATTTTCCTTGCATATCCCCCTCGGATCTACAGTGACTTTACTTCCAAGTGCACTTTCAGTGTAATTTCAAGTGCACTTGCAGGACAAAGTGGATTTGCCTTTAGTAAATAACCCCTAATGCTTGTTATTTAACCACTTGCCTACTGGGCACTTATACACCGTTAAAGTCTATGTGACACGAACGTGAAAAATCAAAAGTTCTAATTTTAAAGGCGTATATGCAAGTTATTGCCATAAAAAGTGTATGGGGACCTGGGTCCTGCCCCTAGGGGGCATATATCAACATCAGTTTTTTCAGGAGCAGTGATTTTATTAATGCTTAACCACTAAACGATCAGCCACCAAAGTTATACTGGGGCAGGTTGGCTCGCCTGGGCAAATCGCCGTAGGTATACGTCGGATGCTTTAAGACCACTAGGGGGCACGGAGCAATGACGGAGCCGATGCACGTGCCTGGCGGCCGCGATGTTCGGCGGGCACTCGCGATCGCTCCTGAGAGAAACAGAATGGAGATCTGTCAATGTAAACAGACAGATCTATGTTCTGTCACTATTAAGTATGAACAGCAATATGTCTCCTCCTTTTCTCAAAAAAAACTATTTTTTTTGTTTATAGGGCAAAAAAAAATGCAAAGGGGATCAAATACCACCAAAAGAAATTAAAAAAAGGTCATCAATTTTGTTTGTGTACAAAGTTGCACGACCGTGCAATTGTCAGTTAAAATGACGCAGTGCCATATCGCAAAAAATGGTCTGATCATTAGGGGGGCAAATCCTTCTGGGGCTGAAGTGGTTAAAGTGAAACAATAAAAATGAAATATTCCTTTAAATATCATGCCTGGGGGGGTCTCCTTAATCTGCCTGCAAAGTAGCGCATCTTTCCCATGTTCATAACAGTACCACAGCAAAATTAAATTTCTAAAGGAAAAAATGTAATTTAAAACTGCTTGCGGCTGTAATGTATTGTCAGATCCCAGCAAAAAAAACTACATGGGCCCCCCCAGTCCATTACCAGGCCCTTTGGGTCTGGTATGAATATTAAGGGGAACCCCGCGCCAAAATAAAAAAAATGGAGTGGGCCCAGCCCCTAAATCCATACCAGGCCCTTCAGGTCTGGTATGGATTTTAAGTAGTGGCCGCATAAGGAAGCGATGTAACATAACGTTGATTTGCCTGCCCGTGCCATTCTGCCGCAGTAAAACTGTGGCGGCTGGTCGGCAAGCGTTTAAAAGGCACTTTTTAAATTTTAAATAACAGGCTGTTTTATGGTTTTGTGTAGTCTATTAATGGATTGGTATTATTAATATATTCACTGACCATCTGTTTTACTGAAAGATCATCAGAGTTTTTATAACACGTGGGACTTTAATTTACTAAAGCTATCTAAATGGCAGAGTAACATAAGTGCAAGCATTTGTGTTGCCCGACATTTAAGAAACATGGTTAGCATGTGTCTTTGTGCACTATAGAGCTCCAGCTGCTTTTCCTGAATTGCTTTTGTGACTTCCAAATTGTATTTTTGCCATTGTCATTTTTTGCTGTGTCTACTTATTTTATTTACATGAATAATGTATATCCTTTTAATGTCTATTTTAAAAGAGCAAGTAATGCTTTCATATATTCCTTTCACTATACTGAGCTATGCGAGAGTGCAAGGGAATATTTTTCCTTTTCTCTTGCTCAAATATATGTTGATGTGTGGCTTGTAAAATTCTCTAAATGGACCACATATTCTTCACACAAAACCTTATCTTGAAAAGAGACTACCTGATGAGTGTTTTTTTTCTCCTTCAAAGCTGGTCTAAGTGTCGGTTCACATAGGGGCAGCCCGACTTGCAGCACAACTTTGCAAGGCGATCTGCACACGACTTCAGCGGCGGCTTGCAAAATTACTTCTGTATAGAAGTCAATGCAAGTTGCTCTTAAGTCATTACAAATTAGTACAGGAACCTTTTTCTAAGTCGGAGTGAGCCACTTGAGTATCTCCTATCAGAACGGTTCCAAAGTACAGAGCGGAGCATGACTTGTCAGGTGGCTAAGTTGCCTGACAAGTTGCCCCTGTGTGAACCGACACTAAGAAGGTTTAATTATAGCCACAATCTAATACAGGTGTCATGTATTCTGAGTGTTAAAGGCTCATTCACACTAAAAAATGCTTATGCTCAAAAAAGCGGAAATAAACTGCTCCTACGGGCTTCTAAGCTTATTTAAGCTCTTATTCTTTTTTTCTGCCTGGAAACTCTCCTTCATGTTAGCCATTGTGTCCATGCACACTATGGCCTTTTCAGGAGTTTACAGACAAATGCTCTTACGGGCAGAAAAAAAAAAGCCCACCAAACTTGCGTTTTTGAGAGGAGCTTTCAAGCAGAAAAGATGCCTAAGTACCCAAAAACCCATAAGACAGCACAAAAAAGCATGAAAAGGCATGAAAAAGAAGAAGTTGAAGAAGCTCAATAAAAACATGCAAAAGAGCACAAAAAAGCACAAGATTTTAAGCCTTCGCCCCACCCTATTGCCACAGGGATACTTATTATGTTAAGTACATAAGCTGTGAACAAATAATCATTTTCCAAATGTACCTTGGCTGATGCACATGCACATTTATCTGTTTATGTGGGTGCTCTTAGCGATATACTGTATGTGTGTGTGTATAAATAATATATATATATATATATATATATATATATATATATATATATATATATATATATATATATATATATATATATATATAATTTACTATATACAAAGATCAACCGTAAAATTTTGACGGCCCACTTAATATTGAGTAAGGACCCCCTTTTGCCACTACAACAGCACTGACCTCTGAAGGTATGCTGTGGTATCTGTCACCAAACCATCAGTAGCAGATCCTTTAAGTCCTGTATGTTGCAAGGCGGGTCCTCCAGGGATCAGACTTGTTTTTCAAACACATCCTACAGATGCTCAATGGATTGAGATCTGGAGAGGCTGGAGGCCAAGCCAATACCTCAAACTTGTTGTTGTGTTCCTTAATGAACTTTTGACCCACCTTTGCAGTGTGGCAGGATGCATTACCCTGCATTACCCTGTTAAAAGAGGCCACTGCCATCAGGGAATACCACCAATGGGACACAGATGGGCAAAAAAATATGACATTGTTAGAACCATCCACCTTTATTCTTTACTATACAACATAAAAAAGGTTTTCCTTTAGTTTCAATAGGGCTGTGCATTATTAGTAAAGCTTAGAGTAAAACAATAGAGTGTGTTGACTTTTTAAAGTTATTTTATTTATTAAATGTTCACTTGGCTGATTTCACTATTGGGAAGCATGGCTGACACCTATGATTCAGCTATATGATAAATCAAATTATATTAGTTTTATATTTCTTTAAAAAAAATGTGTGTATTGTCTGCATATTTTTGGCACTGTATTTACTAAGCTTAGTGAAGATTGCCATTTTTAGCTTCTTCTCCTTTATAAATGGATCGCCTTTAGTAGGACAAAGCTGGTGTTTTGTGTGGGGATGTTTGCCAAAGAAATTCCAGAATTTTGAATGTTATTTTGAGATTATTTGTTTTTGTTTTTTTGCTTTTGTTTCTCTGTTATCTCTATGTAGTCAAACCAACTGTGTGATTATAATGGCATCCTTTGTTTTCTTAATTTCTAAAAACACCAGGTTCCTTGGCCCACTCTAGTGGGGCTGAGCCCTCCATGGAGGGAGAGGAGGCAGCAGAGTTCCCAGAGCCCACTTACCAGAGTATAAAGGTAAGAAAAATTGTAGACTTTTTGACAAGTTCACATCATTTTTGTTTATTTTTTAGCACTGAAACAATTGTGCTGTTTGAGGTTGTAAAGGATGTAGAGCGTGTAAAGGGTTTGGGGGTTCTGGATTGTGAGGATCTGTTGGCTTAGGCAATTTATGCTGGGTTGGGGGAAAGGTGACAGGGCAAGGGATCAGGATGTGAAAAAATGTCTTGTGACCATGGTTCTTCACACCTAGGGCTTGAAAAACACCCATGAAAAATGAGTTGTTCTGTTGCAATATTTCATGGTACATATTACAGATATAATTGATCTGCTGTTATGTTAGTTGTTAAAGATCCTAAACATTTCTGATGAAAATGCAGTAGTACTAAATTGCAGGTCATCCCTCCTCCATCATGAGTTTGTGAGATAGCATACAACCAGGAGGGGGTGCAGTTAAGGTGTGCGGTCTACAATAAGCTGAAGTGACATAGATACAATTGAAATGAGAGGGACTAAAGACTATTATGCTCAACTTTACCACCTCCTAGATACTCTACCGGGATCTACGGAGGCCCAGAAAGCTGAGCGCATTCTGCAATATTTGGAGGGGGCCCAGATCCCATAGCTCACCACCCCCGTTGGTAGTCAATTGGAGGTTCCCATTTCCCAGGCAGAGCTTGCAGCGGTTATCAAGGCTCTTCCGAAGAGTCTGGGTCCGGACAATTTCACAAACGCCTACTATAGCAAGTTCCACTCTCTCCTCTTCAACCCGATCTGTGCCTATTTTAACGCTTTAGCCTCTAGCACTGCTATGCCCCAAGAGGCACTGCTGGCCCACATATCATCATCCCTAAAGAAGGGAAGGACCATACTGTTCCTGGTAATTGTAGGCTGATCTCCCTCCTCAACATCGATGAGCGGATTTTGGCTAACCGGCTTACACCTATCATTCTAACGATAGTCCACCCTGACCAAACAGGATTTATCACTAGGAGGGAAGCTAGGGATAATTCCAATCAGGCAATCCAGCTGATTCACTGGGCCGAGGCGCGGGCTGACCATCCACCCTGTCTCCTGCTTTCTACGGATGCTGAAAAGGCGTTCAACAGGGTGGACTGTGTTAACCTTTCATACAGCCTTGGCCAGGTTGGGACTGGGCCCCAATATGCTTTCCTGGATAACCTCACTATATAGCTCCACAGAGGCTATGGTAAAGGTGAACGGAGTCCTCTTTGACTTATTTCACATCTGTAATGAGATGAGGCAGGGATGCCCCATTTCCCCCTTCATTTTTGCCCTTACCCTCGAGCCAACAAAATACATCTGAACTCTGCTATTAAGGGCTTTGTGGTGGGCCCAATGGAGCATAAACTATCTGCTAACGCGGATGATGTCTTATTTTATGTGTCTGACCCATTGATTGCTCTACCCAATATCATGGCCAAACTGTGGGATTTCCAATTGCTCTCAAATTTTAAGATTAGTTATAATAAATCTGAGATTTTGCCGCTGATCGTGCCTTCGGGAGTACATACACAGTTGGAAGCTTCGTTCCTTTACTTGGTGCAATACCGCCTTAAAATATCTGGGAATCCACCTTCCGGCTCATTGCTCTCAAATTGTACCCCTGTAACTATGCCCTTCTGCTTTCCATTATTCAAGCCAATTTGCAAAACTGGATGGGGTGAGTCAGTGTCTTTAACCACTTGCCTACCAGGTACGAACACCCCCTTCCTGACCAAGCCATTTTTCAGCTTTCAGCGCCGTCGCATTTTGAATGACATGGTCATGGCGCGGTCATGCAAGGATGTACCCAAATAAATTTTTTTTCATTTTTTTTTTCCCCACAAATAGAGCTTTATTTTGGTGGTATTTGATCACCTCTGTGGTTTTTATTTCTTGCGCTATAAACAAATTAAAAGGGACAAGTTAGAAAAAACGCAATATTTTTTACTTTTTATTATAATAAATATCCATTTTTTTTTTTTTTAAACAAATTTTTTCCTCAGTTTAGACCGATACGTATTCTTCTACATATTTTTGGTAAAAAAAAAAAAAAATCGCAATAAGCGTTTATTGATTTGTAGACACTATAACTTTTGCGCAAACCAAATAGGGGATAGATTTATAGCATTTTTATTTTTTATTTTTTTTTACAAGTAATGGCGGCGATTTGCGATTTTTATCGTGACTGCGACATTGCGGCGGACATATCGGACACGTTTGACACATTTTTGGGACCATTCACATTTATACAGCGATCCGTGCTATAAAAATGGATTGATTACTGTATAAATGTGACTGGCAGGGAAGGGGTAACACTAGGGGGCACTGCAGGGGTTAATATGTTCCCTATATGAGTGATTCTAACTGTGGGGGGAGGGGACTGACTGGGGGAGGGGACCGATCGGTGTCCCTATGTACAAGGGACACACCATCGGTCTCCTCTCCTCTGACAGGACGTGGATCTGTGTGTTTACACACACAGATCCATGTCCTGCTCAATTACCAGGCAATCGCGGGTGTCTGGTGGTCATCGCGGCCGCCGGGCACGAGCATCGGCTTCTCAGCTACGCGGCGGGCACGCGCGCTTCCCGCAGCGCGGGCGCGCCCCCTAGTGGCCAAAAAGCGAGCGCCGTCATATGACGGCGGCCCGCCACAAGAGCTGCACCGTCCCGCCGTCATTTGACAGTGGGCGGTCAGCAACAAGTTAAAGATTTATGTGTTGCCTCATGTCCTCTTTTACTTGCAAATGGTGCCCATTTCTCTACCCAGGTCTTTCTTCTCAACTCTCAACAGCCTATTTCTGAAATATGTATGGCATAGGAAAAGTCCACGCTTGGCCCATCACACCCTGCAATGCCCTAAACGGGAGGTTGGTATAGGTGTGCCAGTAATTCATAAATACTTTGAGGCGATCACCCTACAAAGGATATTAGATTGGTACCACAATGTGGCCACTAAATCCTGGGTTCAACTTGAAAACTTTCTGGCAGGCCATAATTTATCTCATTACTCAGGCTTCTCTGTGAGTGCCATGGACTGTCTGAGTTTGCCTCCCCCATGGCCATTCATGCATTAAAACTATGGGATACTTTTAATAATCTGGGAACACTTGCCCCTCCGACCTCCCCTCTGGCTCCCCTAGGGGGCTTCCCTTGTTTTTTTCCTGGGGAACATCTTTAATTTTTTAGATCTTGGGCGGCTGATGGGGAGATGAGATGTGGTAGATTTATTCAAGACCATGGATTACTATCTCTGGCTGTCTTTAGGGCACAATATGGCTGCTTTCCTCTAGCTGAATGGCATTACAGGAAGCTCCAACACTTCATTAGCAGCCTACCCCACACTGTTAACTCCCCCACCCTAGCTTCACCTTTTGAAAAGCTTTCTATGTTTGTTTGGTGGGAGTGCCCCAAGCTACAACCCTATTGGCTAGACATTATGTCAGGAAATGTTCCATCCGCTGGTAATATCTGTCTTTTGGCGTGCAGTACTGCGGTCCACCAGCAGGTGTCTCCCGGCAGTTTGGAACTGTCAGGAGAGCTTTTCCCTGCTGTTATGTCATCTTTGGGCTGCAGTACTGGCATCCACCAGCGGATGGATCCTGGCAGTGTGGGGCAGACAGCACCTCCTGCAATCAGGCGTCACTTGAGGCCAATCACAGGACTATAAATGAAAATATATAAACCGCGCTAGAAAAAAGGGACCTAACTACAAAGAGGCTGCTGCTAGAAGCGGGATACTCACACATAAATGTTAGGGATTGTATAGAGCTGCGCCAATAAAAAATAAAAATAAAATAATACGCAATAAAAAATGGTTATATAACCCAAATGACAATTATTAAAAATGGTCTATGGCCACGGAGGAGCTCATAGAAAACATGTTTTCTATGAGCTCCTCCGTGGCCATAGACCATTTTTTAATAATTGTCATTTGGGTTATATAACCATTTTTTATTGCGTATTATTTTATTTTTATTTTTTATTGACGCAGCTCTATACAATCCCTAACAGGACTATAAATACCCGGAAAGCATTTACATGTTTGCCTTGGTTTTGTTCCTGAGCCCTGATCTGCAGCCTGTTACCCGTTTAGCCTGAACCTTGATCCCTGAAACCTGTTGTACCTGTTCCTGCCTGTCCCTGCATCCCTGGAACCTTGTCCTGCACCTGATCCCTTTCTCCCTTTCTCCTTTTCCCCCCCATCTGCTGACCTTCCGTTTATGACCCTGGCATGGCTTGACTACGATTCTGGTATCCCCTATGTTATATATACTGGTTGGTTTGTGTCACTGTTATTTGGTTTTCTCACTCTGTTTGGTATTGGTGGTGTATTCACATTATATGCATTTATCTTAATAAAATCACTTATTTTCATCTACTTGGTTGGTTTACTCTGTTGCAGTCACACAGTTCTGGTCACATCCGGTTTATGACAGAAACCAAGGCCATCCCTGACCAGAAGTGGCTACACAGAGGAACCATCTCGGTTCTGTTGGCTTTGCTGGAATGAATCCTAATGTGATTGCCTATTATGCTCTGCTGGCGTCAGAGAGTAGCAAGTATCTCCACCAGACACTGAAAGAGTGGACCAATGACCAGCTGCTTGAGATCATCCGTTTGGCCCACTCCCTGGTTGACCAGGGCTGTATGTTGTTTAGGGATGTGCAGCCTTTGATCCAAATATGTGCTGAGCTAGCCCTGTCCTGTGTTCCAAAGACCGGTGATGATTTTTCTCCCCCTTTCAGTGCTGATCAGGTGGAATCTCTGGTGTGACTGTTAGAGGATGATTCTGCATGCTTTTTTGAGCACTATTCTGTTTGTCCTCAGCAGAAGCTTATGGAATGTATTCACTCAGTACAGACCCTTGTTAGACAGGCAGCATGTGATCCATTCTTTGTCCAACCAATACTCTCAGCATGGTCTGATATGTTACAACCAGCCCCAACCAACCCACAACAAGCCACCTCTGCCATCAGACACTTGCCTGCCCAAAAGTCTGTTTCCCCATCACCTATGACAAACCCAGTAGCAGCCCAGTATACGTTGTATCCAACCGAATACTCGTATCCGGTCTCTGTTCCCTGTACCTATCCTGCATACAACCCACCTGACTCTTCTTGGCTGCCTACTAATCCACAATAAATTTCCCCAGCTGCTGTTAACTTCTCTCTGCCGTATCCCAATCCTCCTTTCCAGTCTGCTGCACCCCCACCTACAGAGCTTCAGTGACTAAACCAAAGAAAAAATGAAAGTTTTTCCCAACCAAAACAATCCTGCCATTAACCCAACCTGCCTCCACACCCACCAATCTGTTCCAGCCGGAGGTGCCGGAGTTCCAGCCGGAGGTGCCAGCGTTCCAGCCTGAAGAGCCAGTGCCAGCCTTCCAGCCTGACGTTCCAGCCTTCCAGCTTGACGTCCCAACCTGCCAGTCTGATGTCCTGATGCCGGCCTTCCAGTCTGATGTCCCACTGCTGGCCTTCCAGCCTGATGTTCCAGCCTTCAAGCCTGACGTTCCAGCCTTCCAGTCTGATGTCCTAGCTTTCCAGCCTGACGTCCCAGCCTTCCAGTCTGATGTCCTAGCGTTCCAGCCTGACGTCCCAGCCTTCCAGTCTGATGTCCTGGTGTCGGTCTTCCAGTTTGATGTTCCAGCCTTCCAGCTTGACGTCCCAGCCTTCCAGTCTGATGTCTCATTGCCTGCCTTCCAGCCTGTTGTCCCAGCCTTCCAGCCTGATGTCCCACTGCCGGCCTTTCAGCCTGATGTTCCAGCCTTCCAGCCTGACGTTCCAGCCTTCCAGTCTGATGTCCCGCTACCTGCCTTCCAGTCTGATGTCCCGCTGCCTGCCTTCCAGTCTGATGTCCCGGCCTTCCAGTCTGATGTTCCGGCCTTCCAGTCTGATGATCCGCTGCCTGCCTTCCAGTCTGCAGACCCGCTGCCTGCTTTCCAGTCTGATGTCCCGGCCTTCCAGTCTGATGTCCCGGTGCCGGCCTTCCAGTCTGATGACCTGCGGCCTGCTTCCCAGTCTGATGACCCACGGCATGCTTCCCAGTCTGATGTCCCGGCCTTCCAGTCTGATGTCCCGGCCTTCTAGTCTGATGTCCCGGCCATCCAGTCTGATGCCCTGGTGCCGGCCTTCCAGTCTGATGACCCGCTGCCTGCCTTCCAGTCTGATGACCCGTGGCCTGCCTTCCAGTCTGATGTCCCGGCCTTCCAGTCTTATGTCCCGGTGCCGGCCTTTCAGTCTGATGACCTGCGGCCTGCTTCCCAGTCTGATGTCCCGGCCTTCCAGTCTGATGTCCCGGCCTTCCAGTCTGATGTCCCGGCCTTCCAGTCTGATGCCCCGGCCTTCCAGTCTGATGCCCCGGCCTTCCAGTCTGATGCCCCGGCCTTCCAGTCTGATGTCCCCTTCCATCCAGTCTGATGACCTGCGGCCTGCTTCCCAGTCTGATGTCCCGGCCTTCCAGTCTGATGTCCCGGCCTTCCAGTCTGATGTCCCGGCCTTCCAGTCTGATATCCTGGTGCCGGCCTTCCAGTCTGATGACCCGCTGCCTGCTTCCCAGTCTGATGACCCGCTGCCAGCTTCCCAGTCTGATGGCCCGCTGCCAGCTTCCCAGTCTGATGGCCCGCTGCCAGCTTCCCAGTCTGATGGCCCGCTGCCAGCTTCCCAGTCTGATGGCACGCTGCCAGCTTCTCAGTCTGATGTGCCAGCTGCCCAGCCCGATGAATTCCTGTCTGCTGCCCAGCCCGATGAGTTCCTATCTGCTGCCCAGCCCGATGAGTTCCTGTCTGCGGCCCAGCCCGATGAGTTCCTGTCTGCTGCTCAGCCCGATGAGTTCCTGTCTGCTGCCCAGCCCGATGAGTTCCTGTCTGCTGCCCAGCCCGATGAGTTCCTGTCTGCTGCCCAGCCCGATGTGTTCCTGTCTGCTGCCCAGCCCAATGTGCCTGCTGCCAAGCTTGATGTGCCTGCTGCCCAGCTTGATGTGCCCATGCCTGCTGCCCAGCTTGATGTGCCTGCTGCCCAGCCCGATGTGCCCATGCCTGCTGTCCAGCTTGATGTGCCCGCTGTCCAGCTTGATGTGCCCGCTGTCCAGCTTGATGTGCCTGTGCCTGCTGCCCAGCCTAAAGTGCCCGTGCCCGCTGCCCCGCTTGATGTGCCTGCTGCCCCGCTTGATGTGCCTGCTGCCCCGCTTGATGTGCCTGCTGCCCCACTTGATGCACCTGCTGCCCAGTTTGATATACCCATGCTGGCTGCCCCGCTTGATGTGCCTGTTGCCCAGTTCAAGGTGCCTGCCGCCCAGCTTAAGAACCCGGAGCCCGCTGTCTGCCCTGAAGTGCCTGATGCCCAGCCTGAAGTACCCCTACCCATTGTTCTGCTTGATGCCTTAGACTATGGACAATTACAACCAGTTGGAGCGCTCCTTTGAGGGGGGTACTGTCAGGAAATGTTCCAACCGCTGGTTACATCTGTCTTTTGGCGTGCAGTACTGCGGTCCACCAGCAGGTGTCTCCTGGCAGTTTGGAACTGTCAGGAGAGCTTTTCCCTGCTGTTATGTCATCTTTGGGCTGCAGTACTGGCATTCACCAGCGGATGGATCCTGGCAGTGTGGGGCAGACAGCACCTCCTGCAATCAGGCGTCACTTGAGGCCAATCACAGGACTATAAATACCCGGTAAGCATTTACATGTTTGCCTTGGTTTTGTCCCTGAGCCCTGATCTGCATCCCGTTACCCGTTTAGCCTGAACCTTGATCCCTGAAACCTGTTGTACCTGATCCTGCCTGTCCCTGCATCCCTGGAACCTTGTCTTGCACCTGATCCCTTTCTCCCTTTCTCCTTTTCCGCCCACCTGCTGACCTCCCGTTTATGACCCTGGCCTGGCTTGACTACGATTCTGGTATCCCCTTTGTTATATATACTGGTTGGTTTGTGTCACTGTTATTTGGTTTTCTCACTCTGTTTGGTATTGGTGGTGTATTCACAGTATATGCATTTATCTTAATAAAATCACTTATTTTCATCTACTTGGTTGGTTTCCTCTGTTGCAGTCACACAGTTCTGGTCACATCCGGTTTATGACACATTAGATCCCAAATCGGGGATATTATAAACATTGATTGGCCAAATTCCCCGCTGGAGTTACTACTACATGTCCCCACCATACCTCTCAGCCATTACCGTAAGTCAGTGCTACCCCACCTTCTAAACGCTGTGAGATGGCTCATTCTGGTATTCTGGAAGAAAACCCAAATTCCTAGCCGAGCGGATTGGATTTGCCTAGTAAACGATATTATGGCTGCGGAGGAATATATGGCGACATGCAAAGATCGCTATGATACGTTTTATGGTATTTGGCCCACGTGGATAAATTACACCAGTGAAGCCACTTAAGGTTCTCAGGTGGCTCCTTCCAACCCAACACCGGTCCCAGACATGGTCGGGGGTTACCTGAAGCCTGGAATCTTTATTTGTTTTGGAGGGACCAGCCCAGGACTCTTGAGTTTATGTTTGATCACTTTTAGCGGAGCTTGTTTCATAGTGAAGTGCAACTTTGACCCCCCCCCCCTTTTTTTTTATTATCTATAACCTCGCCTTCCCCTATGCCTCCCCCACCCCCTTATATCTTTTCCTACTGTTCCTTGGTATTCAGTCCACGGTAAAGGTTCTGATTCCCACATGGATTTGGACTAATGGGGGGATGCATGGAACAATCCATTTTTGTTGATATTCATCAGCTATAGCATGTAGCTTATTTTTGCCTCCATTACCTCACATTTTATCTCTTTATAATGTACCATGACTTTACCTTACCTGGACTTGTTGGATTTTGAGTCTTCTTAATTTGTTTGTCACAAAAATTTGAATAAAGATTACACAAAAAAAAGAAATGAGAGGGACATAGGTCCAAAACATCAGCCCGGTGTTCTGGTGTCACTGATGACCAACAGTGCCCAAGGAGGGGAAGGATAGGGCATGCTATATGTTCAAGCAAGAGGATAAGCCACTAGGTTATATAATAGCACTAGGTTATAGAGTATAATAAATTAAATTGGCAACAGCTACATAGCATCCCCAGCTATAAATTGGTAAAGATTGGTAATTGGTGTTGATATTCTAAGCTTTATCTCATAAATCCATCATTTTATATTTATATGATATTATTTAATATATTTGTTTTAAATTTTGGAACAAACATAAGGCATTTGTAAGGTAGAAACCTGACCCCCCCCCCCCCCTTACAAAAACCTGACAGAGGCCATTCAAACCTCACCAAAAATAAAAATAAAAAAGGTTGGGTTACACGCTTTTTTAATATAAGATTTTTCTTTTTTTAAAGAGGATAACATTTCCACTATATTCATAATCAATGTTGGTGGTAAGCTAGAATTTGTATTGCATCTATAAATGTTTGCAAGCTGAACAGTTTTGACAGATGTGTGAAATCCCTTGTGATACCATTATTGTGACTTTGTACCATTTCTTATGATCAGCAAAAAAGAGTAAATTGCTACACTTAGAGTTTTATTAGAGTTTCATTAAAGAAAACCCAAAATTCATATATAGTGTTGTTATTCACCCAAACTTTGCTGATTAATTATTATACAGTACAGTAACAATGACCTCCATCTTTATTATACAAGACTTGTTTCTATTTAGGAACTTGGATTGAATGAAGTTATAATTATAAAGTAACCCTAGACTATCAGCATTATCACACAGGACATTTGGCAATAATGGATAGGATGTTTTAGGACTTATGATACTGCTTAGCTAGAGGTTAAATATGTAGGGAGATTAAATAAGGTTAAGGTTGGATGCAGTGTTAAAACTAAATGTTGGCCTGCTTGACAAAAACTACATGTGGGTGTCATCGCATACTAGCACATTATGAAATACTTACCTTGGAACGAAGCTCCCGCAGAGTGCTCGGTCACCACTGAGGGAGCTGACATGTTCCCTCTGCGTTTCTTCTAGGATCGCTGGCTCCGGCGCTGTGAGTGGCCGGGGCCACGATGACTTCACTCCTGCTTATGCGTGTGGGAGCCCTTCATTCCAGCAAGTTCCGGCAGGATACGTCGGACCTGCAGAGCGCATTCATCGCTGATGTCAGCGGGTGCATGCAGGGTCAATATCTCCTTGCAGGTTTAGGAGATATTCTTTTTACCTACAGGTAAGCCTTATTATAGGCTTACCTGTAGGTAAAAATCACCAAGCGCTTTAAGTGAGAGGCTTGGATGACCTTATTGGCCAAAGAAGTATGGTAAGCTATTCAACCCTACCACATGTGGAGGAGAACATTATGTGGATTAACAGAAGGCGCATTGTGTCACTGGAAGTTTAAGAATATCTATGTTCCTTATATGGACACTTTGTTATACTTTGGACATTTTGTATTGTATAAGGGCCAGTTCACACTACATGCAGTCCAGGGCATTCTTTTCTGCATCAAAAATGCATGGAAAGTAGGGTTTTCAATGGCAGTTCCAGTGTTTTCCAGTTACAGAACAAAAGTAGAACATGCTGCATTTTCCCCTGCACTGGACTGCACTGTGCTGTAAAATGCACCAGAAAACATATGTCCTTATTTAAGGTTAAGAAAAAAGAGGGGGTAAAAATGCACTGGACTGCATCAAAAACGCATCGACATGCACTGGAACGCATCAGCAACGCATTAAAAAAACGTGCATACAGAAAAGCATCTGGAACGCACCAGAACTGCATTTCCTGGTGCCTCCATGGCAGCATACCAATGGTTGGTTGCTCCGCCCCCAACCAACCCACAGGACCACTTCAAACTCTAGAAATAGGAGTTAAACCCCCCTGTCAGTATTCTTTTCTCTGTCCTCATACCTGCAGGATCACGGCCAGCCCTTCCTCACCGCTCTATGGTGTAACCATTGCAGGTTAATGCTCTCCTGCAGCATGGAGTCCCATGGCTTGGGTTGCTAAAGGCACCAGATAAGTATGGGAAACCCGTTTTTCTGTGGATCTTTTTGGGGTTGGGGATCAACAGGAGCCGCTTGTCATTCTCCTCTATATACCCCCACAGTGTGGCGCACAAAGGCATGCATACATTCATGGAGCGTGTTATGGCAGCATTGGGGAAAAGCATCCTCCCTCCCTTAGTGTCTCCCTGTGTGTGCGGCGCTTCGCGCGCGCCGTTCCGCTCTGTTTTCTCGGCGGAAGGCGGAGCCACGCCGTGACGCCACGGCGCATGTGCAGTAGCCGCTCTGAGGCCTCCGGCGGCCATCTTGTGACTCCCAAAGCGCTCTCAGTATAAAAGGAGAGCACAGCTTCAGTATGGTGTCAGCTACATAGGAGTACACACCTCAAGTGTTCTCTCTCTCTCTCTCTCCTGCTGTCCAGCCTGTTGTTTTCTCCCTGGATATGGAACCAAGCCAAGGTACTGGAAGGGGCAAGTTTCCCCTTGTTTTTTTATGATCTGTATCTTGGAAGTTTGTTTTTCTTTTTGACATATTGATGTTTTGTACTTCACATTAGTCCAACTAAGTACCTCTCCTACCTTTTAGCTGCCCATAGCAATCTTACACCGCATCAAAAAGATCCTCAACATACCACTAGGTAAGGGCTGCAACAGTCAGGTAAGGTTTTAAAAAAAGAGCACTTTTTTTAAAATAAACGGGTTTTAAAGAAAACTTCCTCTTTTTTTTTCTCTCCCTCTCCCCCCCCCCCTCATTTACGCAGCCCGCATCACGGATCATCCCGCCGGTCATCCCACAGGGGGTCCCAAGATAGGAGGTCAGGGGGGCATAGAAGTTCGGGTCACTCCCACTCCTCATCGGCCCATGCCTCTCGCAGTGGCCAAAGGTCACCCCGGCACTCCACAGACAGACGTGTCTCGTCAAAATACCCAGGTCAGAAAGCTTGCTGGGTATGTGGAAAGCAAGCCCTCCCAGACAAACTGGTATGTGCCCAATGCCTCAGAGAAGCCGCGGGAGACAAGGAAAAAGACAAGCAGGAATCCATGGATTCCATTAAACAGTTAATAAAGGATTCTATCCGCGAGCTCGCGGTAAGTCAAGACCAGGCGGCTCCTTCTTCAGGTGAATCAGTGATTACCCCCACCCCACACCAGGATCCTGAAGCACTATCTGGGGAAGAAACAGAATTAGTGGAGGAGAACCCATCATCTTTCGATTTCGCTCTAGTAGAACCCTTTATTAATGCTGTAAAAGATGCAATCCAGTGGGAGGAGGACCCAGAGCCGCCGGCCAAATCCAAAAAATATTTTCCACACCTGAAAAGAAAATTGTCAACCTTCCCCCTGATGGAGGAGATCAAGGAGGTAATAACAGACGAATGGCAGAAGGTAGATAAAAGGCCGGTGGCCTATAACCGTTTTACAAAATTATACCCCTTTTCAGAAGCAGACGCACAGTTGTTTGATGCTGTCCCGATGGTAGATGCCTCAATTATGAGATTAGCCAGGAATACAACACTCCCCTTGGAAGACGCTGTCTCCTTTAAGGATGTCCTGGACCGAAGAATAGATTCAGATCTGAAAAAATCCTATCAGGCAACGGGGGGGGCATGCAAACCAGCAGTCGCCCTAACCTCTATTTCCAGGGCCACAAGAGTATGGTCAGACAACATTGAAATAGCCCTCAGACAAGGTGTGGATGTGGAAGAAATCATTAAGGCACTAGATGAGCTGAAATTGGCTTTATGGCGGAGGCGGCCATTGACATTATAAAGTGTTCATCCAGGGTCATGTTATATTCTATTACGGCCAGACGGGCATTGTGGCTTAAACCATGGGCAGCCGACCCTACCTCGAAACAATCGTGGTGCCGTATCCCGTACAATGGGAAAGCATTATTTGGCGACAAGATGGATGCAGCAATTACCCGGGTCACGGGAGGGAAGAGTGGCTTAATTCCCCAGGATAGAAGCAGGAGAAAGATTTGTGTCGCGCCCGGTGAATCAGAGAACCAAAGACTCCAGATCCTACCGCCCAGGTAGGGAATATAGGAGAGGCTGGAAAGGGTCACAGGCAACTTTCCTGAAGTCGGGAAAACCCAAAGCCTCAACTTCCACGACCGAGGGCCAGAAGTCCTTTTGACGCTCGACCCACCCAGATAGGGTCTGTAGGTGCTCGACTCGGAGCATTCGCCCTGTCTGGGTGGAAAACTGCACAGATCAATGGGCCGTATCCACGGTCCAGCGGGGTCATCATTGGAGGTTCAAAGGACGCCCTCCACGGCTATCTTTTCAACCCACCAAAATTCCGGCCTCCGCAGGGAAAAGGGAAGCTCTCCGGCAGTATGTGCAAGCTTTGGTGCTTCAGCAGGCCGTGGTACCAGTCCCAGCTTCAGAGGAACACTTGGGGTTCTACTCCCCAATCTTCTTGGTCCCCAAGAAATCAGGCGGTTGGAGACCGGTACTGGATCTCAAAAAATTAAACAAATACATCCAGATAGAACATTTCAAAATGGAATCACTAAACACCGTGATTCTGTCAGTCCAGCCGGGGGATTGGATGGCCTCGATAGATCTTCAAGATGCCTATCTCCACATTCCGGTCCAGAAGGAATTTCAACCTTTCCTGCGTTTCCAAATAGGGGACTTACGCCTCCAGTTCCGATGCCTCCCCTTTGGGATCTCGACAGCTCCGAGGACTTTTACCAAGGTTCTGGTGGCGATTCTAGCTCCCCTGCAGGAAGAGGGGATCCGAGTGTTGCATTACCTGGACGATATACTAATATTGTCCCAACACAGAGAGAACCTGGAAGAACATGTGCAAAGGGTCCTGAACACATTAGGCAAATTTGGATGGCTGGTGAACTACTCCAAAAGTCAGCTGATTCCCACCCAAAGGATGGTATATTTAGGGGCCTTCTTCAACACCCCCGAAAGTGCGGTATCGCTACCATCAGAGAAGATGCCGGCTCTAATAGCCAAGGTGAAAAGGATGCTAGCAGGCCATCATATACCTGCATCAGATTGCCTGAGCCTGCTGGGGTCCCCATCCTCCTGTATCCCCATGGTCAAGTGGGCCAGATGGCATCTGCGGGGATTCCAAATAGGGTTCCTAGCACAGTGGCGAAAGGACCGCCTAGATCAGACTATATGGATTACCCCCTCCATGAAGTCCAGTCTTTGGTGGTGGACCAGAACAGCCAACCTTCAAGTACACTGCGCTCTGGGGCCCATCCCCTGGACCATCCTGATGTCGGATGCAAGTCAGGTGGGCTGGGGAGCACACGTGCAGAGTCACCTAGCTCAGGGAAGGTGGCAATTCAACCCAGTCAATGTTGTGTCCAACATTTTAGAAGTGAGGGCGGCATGGATGGCGTTACAGAACCTGGCCCCCTATCTCAGAGGAAAGTCCATACTGCTACGGATGGACAACAAGGCGGCGGTAGCCTACGTTCAAAACCAGGGGGGAACACACAGCAAGTCCCTTTTCAGCGAAGTGACACCCATCCTGAACTGGGCCGAGAAGAACTTACTCGATCTACGGGCTTCTTACATCCCAGGGCCCGAAAACCAGCTAGCAGATCGCTTGTCAAGAACCTTTGTCGACAACAACGAGTGGTCTCTCAGTCAGGAAGCTTTCTGGTGGATATGCCAACAGTGGGGCACTCCCCAAGTAGATCTCTTCGCCTCTCCCCTCAATGCGAAGACACCCCGTTTTTTCTCAAGGTTCCCATCACTAGGAACAGCGGGGGTGGATGCCCTGATTCAACCTTGGGACTTCCGGAAGGGGTATGCGTTCCCGCCAACCCCCCTGATACTGAGGTTTCTCCAGAGGCTGACGTCAGAGAAGGTCACAGTACTGGCAGTAATCCCATACTGGCCCAAAAGACCATGGTTCCCGCTGCTAGTCAAATTGGCCATATGCAGGCCGCTCCGTCTTCCTTACAGGAACAACCTGCTGTCACAGGGCGGTCTCTCTCACCAACACCCAGAGATCCTGGATCTGAGGGTCTGGAAATTGAGCGGGAAAGGCTGGACAAGCTAGGGTGTGCACCTAAAGTCGTCCAAACACTGTTGCAGGCTAGAAAAGCTACCACCAACTCCACATACTATAGAATATGGAGGAAATTCACAGAAATGGCTGAAGCTAATCAGTTTGACCCCCTGGAGCCGGGGTACAGAATATTCTCCTGTTTCTGCAGGCCGGTTTAGATTTAGGCCTAGGCCTAAACACCTTGAAGGTGCAAGTTTCGGCTCTCTCAGCTCTGACGGATACACGCTGGGCGTTGAATCCTTTGGTGGAACGCTTCTTAAAAGCGGTGCTAAGGCTCCGGCCTCCCAGGAAGACGTTGTACCCAAAATGGGATCTAACAATAGTACTTAATGTTTTATCAAGTCCTCCTTTTGCTCCCACGGAGGAATGCTCCCTGGAGGATATCACCATGAAGACGGTATTCCTAATCGCCATCACCTCGGGGCGCAGAATATCGGAAATCCAAGCCCTAGGGGCTCAAGAACCTTACACCACCTTTTTCCCGGATAGGGTGGTCTTGCAACCCATCCATCAGTTCGTCCCGAAGGTGCCTTCAATCTATCACCTCAGTCACGAATGGGTTCTACCAACTTTCGAGGAGGAATCATCCTCCTCAAGACTTCATGAGTTAGACGTAGCCAGATCCCTGAAACACTACTTGCTGTTAACACAGCAGCTTCGAAAAGACCAAAGGCTGTTTATCATCAGCAAGGGCGCAAAGAAGGGGAAAGCGGCATCAAAGACAACCCTAGCAAGCTGGATTGTGAAGCTAATACAGAGGGCATACCGGGCTAGTGGTCTCCCTGCTCCAAACGCGGTCAATGCACATTCGACAAGAGGGATGGCGGCCTCTTGGGCAGCTTTGGCACGGGTCTCCCCAGAGACGATCTGTCGGGCAGCCAGCTGGTCATCATTCAACACTTTCATGTCCCACTATAGTGTGGATCCAGCAGCTCTCACTTCCCGAGATTTTGGGAAAAAAACCTTGCAACTTTCTGTACTGTAGTTGTTATTAAAATTATTATTGCAGTACCCTCCCTGTAAGCGAGTTATTAACCATTGGTATGCTGCCATGGAGGCACCAGGAAAACGGAAAATTGAATACTTACCTTACGTAATTTTCCTTTCCTGGTGCCTACCCATGGCAGCATACACCCTCCCTTCAATAATCCTTAAGAGGTTTGGAGGCTAGTTACAAGAATACTGACAGGGGGGTTCAACTCCTATTTCTAGAGTTTGAAGTGGTCCTGTGGGTTGGTTGGGGGCGGAGCAACCAACCATTGGTATGCTGCCATGGGTAGGCACCAGGAAAGGAAAATTACGGAAGGTAAGTATTCAATTTTCCGTTTTCTATGGTGTGAACTGGCCCTAATAATTAATAATTGTTTATTGATATTGCTTAATGACAATCTTTATGAAGTATGTAGATCTTTACACTACTGATCTGAGTAGCGCTTACTTTCAATTTTTGGTAGCTATATCAATGTGTAAGAAGCCTTTGTTTTTGTTGCGTCTATATCAAAGTTTTTTTTTTCTTTTTAAGTGTAAGTATTGGCTTATATGAAAGAAATAAACTGTGCTGTGCTATGAAGTGATATAGAGGAGGCTGCTAACACAAAAATGCAGTATAGAATTATAAAGTTGAACAGTAAATACACTTAAATTAAAGTGTAGCACCAATAGAGAACATAAAAACTATAAGTGTCCAAGAGTGACCAAAATAAGTCCCACAGTGTTTGTGATTAATGAATAATACAACTGGCAAATCAACGCCAGTGCACGTGAAAATTCTTCTTAAAGTGCTTAGATGTCCAGCCACCAACATCAAGTGAATTCAAAACTCACCAAAACTTATAGCTTCCATTACAGCAGCATATACACCTGTGTTAGAATGGAAATCCCTCAGGAGTCAGTCAATAGTCAGTAGTGTAGTATGTTTATTATCAGATGAAATCAAAACGGTATAAAATCCAAATGCTAAAAATCAATAGACTCTCCGCCCAATGCATTTCGTTCAATAGGACATTATCAAGGAATCTGAAGACCAAACACTGTGGGGCTTATTTTTGTCCCTTTTGAAATTTTTACTTTATATCATTACACTTATAGTTTTTATGTTCTATATTGGCGCTACACTTTATTTTTAGTAAACATCAACTTACTGATAAGTTGTTATATACAGTCAGGTCAATAAATATTGGGACATCGACACACTTCTAATCGTTTTGGCTGTATACACCACCACAATGGTGAAATGAAGATGTGCTTTAACTGCAGACAGCTTTAATTTGAGGGTATTTACATTCAAATCAGGTGAACGGTGTAGAAATTACAACAGTTTGTGTATGTGCCTCCCACTTTTTAAGGGACCAAAAGTAATGGGACAGATTAACAATCATCCATCAAACTTTCATTTTTTAATACTTGGTTGCAAATCCTTTTCATTCAATTACACCCTGAAGTCTGGAACGCATAGACATCACCAGACGCTGGGTTTCATCCCTGGTGATGCTCTGCCAGGCCTCTACTGCAACTGTCTTCAGTTCCTGCTTGTTCTTGGGGCATTTTCCCTTCAATTTTGTCTTCAGAAAGTGAAATGCATGCTCAATCGTATTCAGGTCAGGTGATTGACTTGGCCATTGCATAACATTCCACTTCTTTCCCTTAAAAAACACTTTGGTTGCTTTCGCAGTATGCTTCGGGTCATTGTCCATCTGCACTGTGAAGCGCCGTCCAATGAGTTCTGAAGCATTTTGCTGAATATGAGCAGATAATATTGCCCGAAACACTTCAGAATTCATCCTGCTGCTTTTGTCAGCAGTCACATCAATAAATACAAGAGAACCAGTTCCATTGGCAGCCATACATGCCCACGCCATGACACTACCACCACTATGCTTCACTGATGAGGTGGTATGCTTTGGATCATGAGCAGTTCCTTTCCTTCTCCATACTCTTCTCTTCCCATCACTCTGGTACAAGTTGATCTTGGTCTTATCTGTCCAAAGGATGTTTTTCCAGAAAGGCTTTTTTAGATGTTGTTTGGCAAACTCTAATCTGGCCTTCCTGTTTTTGAGGCTCACCAATGGTTTACATCTTGTGGTGAACCCTCTGTATTCACTCTGTTGAAGTCTTCTCTTGATTGTTGACTTTGACACGCATACACCTACCTCCTGGAGAGTGTTCTTGATCTGGCCAACTGTTGTGAAGGGTGTTTTCTTCACCAGGGAAAGAATTCTTCGGTCATCCACCACAGTTGTTTTCTGTGGTCTTCCGGGTCTTTTGGTGTTGCTGAGCTCACCAGTGCGTTCTCTCTTTTTAAGGATGTTCCAAACAGTTGATTTGGTCACACCTAATGTTTTTGCTATCTCTCTGATGGGTTTGTTTTGTTTTTTTCAGCCTAATGATGGCTTGCTTCACTGATAGTGACAGCTCTTTGGATCTCATATTGAAAGTTGACAGCAACAGTATTCAAATGCAAATAGCACACTTGAAATGAAATGAACTCCGTGGAACAGCTGAGCAGCCAATTGTCCCATTACTTTTGGCCCCTTAAAAAGTGGGAGGCACATATACAAACTGTTGTAATTCCTACACCGTTCACCTGATTTGGATGTAAATACCCTCACATTAAAGCTGAAAGTCTGCAGTTAAAGCACATTTTGTTCGTTTCATTTCAAATCCATTGTGGTGGTGTATAGAGCCAAAAAGATTAGAATTGTGTCGATGTCCCAATATTTATGGACTTGACTGTAAATAAGTTGTTGTGGATGAGAGCTTTGAACATGCAGGATATTATTCCCTGAGACAAGTTATTTAAATAATGTAGTCTTGATATTGCTGTCTCATTCCTTAATGATCATAAGATCTAAAATATAGCTGTATTCAATATTTGCAGCCTTGAAAAATTAGATTATACAAATTTTTTGTTTAGGAAGTAAAAAATTCTGTTTAGAAGTTGCTCAGTGCCCAACCATAGAACAAAAATATTGTCTATATACCTATGCCAGGAAAGGATATGGATGTGGACCCAGGCACCAGAAACTGTATTTCCAGTTGGTGGGGCTGACGAGTACTAGAAAGGACTGTGATCTTCCCAGTGGGTTCAGGTTTCCCACTAATGCAGGAGGAGGCATGTCTTTCAGCAATGGCTGAATTATCTGACTCCATTTTATGTTAAGGGTAGCAGTACTCTTACCCTTGTTTACCACTGTACTTGTATCACGTTCACTCCAGGGGCTCCAGGGGTGTGATAGCTTTCACATTTGAAATGTGAAAATATAGCTCACAGGATTCCCCAAAGCATGTAATTTGAAGAATTAGTTTTTCTCATGTTGTCCTCAAAGTTGCATAAAATGAAGGGTTCTTATACCGCTTCTTAAAATTGTTTTTCCCTTTGGTACATGTCCTTATAACAATACCCAGCTCCCCATGGTTTTTGTTTCAAATCTTATTTTATTAGGGTTTTCATTTAAAAGTACAGGTTAACTTTTTATGGTGTACATAAGAGTGTATAAAAAACTTTTTTTGAAATGCAATATTTATCTCTAGTATGTCAAGGTTCATATTCCTCAATTAATGTACAATAAGTACCTATTTTGGTATTCAAAGAATTTTGATTTAGTTTTAACTAGTCATGTAATCTGGTTATGTTTAGGGGTTCACATCTTTATGTATAATGTTTGTAGTATTAACACTAAGCACGGAAAAAAAGAGCAAAAGGGAGAAAAAAGAAAGGAAGAAAAAAAAAAGAGGAAAACAAAGAGAAAGTGGGGGGGGAGGGGGATCGTTGGGGAGAAAATATAAACCAAAGTTGTTTTTTGAAAGAAATAGAGTGGCAGAAAAACTGAGGCAACTGTGGACTTTCATGGTACGGATAAGGACATAGAGTTGTAGGTTATGTTCACATTTCTTTGTGTGTTACTGAATGCCTGTCCATATGATTTTATTTCTTTGCTGTCCTTTTGTATACATATCCTTTATACATCGATCATGTCCATTTCTTGGATTATATCGATCTATAGTCTGCTAGTCAAAAAGCTCACCAGCTTTGTCTCTCCTGATTGTTTTTGTGGTCTGTGTTTTTGTTTATTTATGTTGACAGATTAATTAATTTTTTGTCCTTTCCCCAGAGCCTTATATTCATTGACTTAGACTTTTTATACTACTTTATATGTACTATTTCTTGTATATTTTTTTATACTTATACAACTTTTTCTATTCATACCCCCATGCTCTGTCTTGGATGTTTTCTGCGATGCCATAATTTTCACATCATGCTTGCGGTGTAATTCAGTGATGGCAATTCTTTTCCTGGGTAAATATGCAATCCTTCCCTCCCTGTAGTTCCATGTCCGCCCGCTAGATGGCGTGGCGGTGTGTTGATTCTTAGGGTTGGGACTAAACGGCTGGTATGTTGGTCTGTTTCTCATCCTTTGAGTTTCCCTATGTTTACTATTGTACCTTACAATGTATCTAGCTGCGGTCACCTCTATGGGTGTTCCAGCCCTTCTATGCCTACTTTGCCATTTTTGCGTAACTGCGCATGCGCAATCGAGGATCGGGTCCGATGACGTCTATTGACCGGCGCCGACGGCGCCTGATATTGACGTCATTCGGATCGGCGCCAGAGCACTATTTAAATGGCCATTATGTCCTTTGGATATTCAGGATCGGGTGGTCTTGTTTGGCTGGCGGTGCTGATCTCTGGGCGTCTGTTGTATTAAGGTAAACCTCTACCCTTTTGATGGTCTGGTTTCTCCTATGTATCCATCAAAAAGTTTCCCCTGACTTGTCTCTTTTATGCATCTGTCCTATAGAACTGAGTTGGTTGTCCCTGGGTAAAGCTATCCATACCTCTCTTGAATGATGCTTCCACCTGCAGTGCCTGCTTAGATGCTGTTCCTGGAGGGCGTTCCACTGTCTTTGACTTTTGTGGTAGGAATTTCCCTGTACTGTATTATATATTTACAAACAGCTTTTTGGCTTATTTATGATCCAGTGTATAGCTATGTATTGCCAACATACCTCTATTTCTATTCTAGTGTGTTTTATTTGAAACGTACGTGTCCATTTGCCAGCAAATACGTTGGCAACTCCAAATTTTATTTCCTGTGTGTCCTCTGACACCAAGATCTATATTGGTGAGTTGAGACCCTTTCTTATTTACACGCACCTTACTTGTATAGCTCTACTCGGGTTGGGGCACTAGCAATGCTCTTTGACTATTTTACCATCCTAGACCTTGGTATATATTGCTGGTATGGCTTAGTCATACACTTTACATCATTTTATATTTTATATCCTTGTTTTTTTTTTTTTTCCAGCCATATACCAAAATCAATCTTTATCCTTTACAGTATGTCCACTTTTCAGCCTCAGCTGACTTTCTCCATTTTTGGAGATCTGCTTGTTATATGCCACCTCCTCTGTGATCTCCCCTGTTTCCTAATAATTTTGGGTATGTATCAATCATCACTATTTTTACACATTTATGTGTTATGCTTTTTTCATAATATACATACCGGTATTTTTTGGAACTACGTGTAAACATTATGGGTGCTCTTTTTTCTTTTGACGCCCACATTATGTAAATTATGATTACTCATCCCATTTTTTCTTATTTGACAGTTTCTATATATCCCTTTGGGAATCCTTGTCTTATCCTGCACTGGCTCCCATATTAACCCAGGAATTTGCCCCTGCTGTTTGGGGTGTATAGCCTCACTTGAATTTTTCATCTCTTGATGGTAAGTTACAGATTGTCTCCCATACATTCGTTTGAGTGGGCACAATAATTCTTTCTCCAAACTTCTTAACTAGACATGTATCCCATTGATTCATCATGCCCATGCCCCCCTCGATGGCAGAATCAGTGAGGCGGTCATGGGGCTTTCTCGGGTGCTTTGTTTTTAAAAAAAATTGTCTTTTTCTATTATATAATTTTTCTTTATATAATTTATTAAATTAATATTTTTCTATATATTTGTATATTAAATTTTTTGCTTTGTATTGTCTAAATATTGTCCCCCTTTTTTTAAATTAATATTTTTCTATATAACTCTATGTGAGTCCTTATCCTTACCATGAAAGTCCACAGTTGCCTCAGTTTTTCTGCCACTCCATTTCTTTCAAAATTATAGGACGACGGTACCGCAAAGATTTCCTATTATATAGTAGCACTATTCAAAGTTGTTTTTTGACAATATCTTGCCTATTAGCATTGAAAATGGCTAATACTGATTTTCAAGATGTGCTCCCCATTGACTTTTAATATGGTTCAGATCACAGCTCGCACTTTGAAGAATTTATGATGAGTTCATGAGTGGCCCATGAATTGAATCCAAGCATTTTTGCTCATTACTGCAATTAGTGGTGTAAAAGGAACAAATAAACCAACACAAAATTGAGCTCTACCCAAGCTTTTGTAAAGACAATTACTTTTTCTTCTTTTAAATATCAGTTAATGTTCAAGTAAATTTAGAGATTTAGAGGTTTATTGATTAAGTTTCGGTATTTGCATTTCATTTACATTTTATTAAAAATTATTTTGTGAGACAGGTTAACTGTATTATAAATCATGAGTCTGCAACATTAGGATCTAGCTTAAGTGTATGTGGTGAGATTTTTGGAGCATCAATTGCATTATTCATAATGTAGACTTATTAATCTGTAATAGTGCACTTCATTCTAAATTGATCTGTTTGTCTGAACAGGAATGTGTATCTATTATGTTTTCTGATCTATCTCTCTACCAATATATCTATCTTTGCCCCTTTTTCTTTTCTTGCTAGATGTCGGGTTCGAAAAATGAACAGTCTGTTTAAAGAATAATGACCCTTTTTACCTGATTTAAAAAATGTACAGTATATATGCTTTGTCAAAAACTTTTCTGACAGGGAATCCTAATGCTAACTTCTGAATGTGGTGGCTGACATTAAAGCCAAAGACTTTATTAAACTCTTGATCTATGCTTGTGGCTTGAATGTAAGTGCTGCTATTATCCCAACCTCAGAGCAAACAATTTATCATTTAAATGTCTTCATAAGTAGTTTTCCAGGCATAGGGTGGTATTCCCATCAACTATGCTTTTTATTGGTGCTTGGAACCTAAAAACAAAGTTATCATTTTAGTCTGCACATAAAATATGCAATATGTTTAAACAAACAACTTTATGCAATAATAAAATGAGAACAGAGTTATACCACTATACAATTGTAAGATTGTGTGTTTTTTTCTTTTTTTTTAATTATGAACTGCAATGAAGAGATGTTTATTTCTGGATGGGCACTGGTGGCCTGAATCATCTGCCATTATTTTATATCTCTGTGACCCTTTTGGCCCCATTTCTAAAGTAGTGGTTGAGCCTTATCACAGCCATACGTAACTTCCTGAGGCAAAGCAGGCACTGTACATTCAAATATGTTAGCTAGGTTAAGTGTTCAATCCTTGCTACACGTTTCCCTGTGTGTAACTCAACATGCAGCTAAACCCTTCTATTCTGCAATAAGCCAGACTGAATGCAATCTTGAAGCTTTATTAACAAAACAGGGTGGGGTGAAACTATTGGGAAAAAAATATGAGAAATACAATCAATGCATGAAACAAAAAAACGAAATTTCCAACAGAGCTATGTGCCAGATAGAGACATCAGCATAGACGAAAGTCTGATGGCCTACAAGGAAAGGCTCAGCTGGATACAATATATAGCGTCAAAGAGAGCGCGATTTGGCATAAAATCTTTCATGCTATGTGAATCGAGCACTGGTTACATTTGGAATTCTGTCCTATACACCAGTAAAGGAACCAAATTCAACCAAAAATACAGTCATTATGAAATGGCAACCTCTTCAGTTCTTTCATTGATTGAGCCATTGCTGAATCAGGGCTATTGTATAACTACAGACAATTTTTTACACATCTCCTGAACTGAGTTCCTTCTACAGAACAAAACGGATGCCTATGGAACCATTAGGGCTAACTGGCGTGACATGCCGCCAACCTTTGGCAATAAGAAACTCAAGATGGGAGAAATGGTTGCCTGGCAGAAAGGCAACATGATGGCGTGACAAAAAAGATGTGTGCCTAATGAGTACAATCCATAACACCTCCGCTGTCATGGTACACACAAAAGGTGGGAAAGACATCATGAAACCACAAGTAAGGATGGGCCCGGTGCTCGATGCGAACCCACGTTCGCATCGAGCACCGGGCGTTCGCTCGCTCGGCGAGCCCAGAACTATTTTGGCCGCTCGCATCACGTTCGTGTGATGCGAGCGGCCCCGCAATGCATTGCGGCCGGCGCGGCCGACGCAGTGCATTGCTGGCTGATGATTGGCCAAGCATGCACTGTGACCCCGCATGCTTGGCCAATCACAGCCCCGGAAACTCGAAGAGCCATAATTGGCTACAGGCAGGACGCCTGTAGCCAATTACAGCTCAGGGGCTGTAGTACACGCCCCCCCCTATAAAACGCCGCCACGCCGTCTGCGCCGGTCACATGCTGTTCCGGCGCAGATTGAGCAGGCTGTTTCTGTGACACTCTGCTGCATTTAGATAGTTAGAGAGATTCACTTGCAGAGATTGAGTTAGATAGATTCAGTTACAAAGATTGATTGACAAAGAGGGGCTTGTAGTGTGCTCGTGGCAGGCAGGCAGAGCTCCTATATTTTGTTACCAGAAGCACCTATAGGACTTGTAGTGTGTTCGTGGCAGGCAGGCAGAGCTCCTATATTTTGTTACCAGAAGCACCTATAGGACTTGTAGTGTGTTAGTGGCAGGCAGGCAGAGCTCCTATATTTTGTTACCAGAAGCACCTATAGGACTTGTAGTGTGTTCGTGGCAGGCAGGCAGAGCTCCTATATTTTGTTACCAGAAGCACCTATAGGACTTGTAGTGTGTTAGTGGCAGGCAGGCAGAGCTCCTATATTTTGTTACCAGAAGCACCTATAGGACTTGTAGTGTGTTCGTGGCAGGCAGGCAGAGCTCCTATATTTTGTTACCAGAGGCACCTATAGGACTTGTAGTGTGTTAGTGGCAGGCAGGCAGAGCTCCTATATTTTGTTACCAGAAGCACCTATAGGACTTGTAGTGTGTTCGTGGCAGGCAGGCAGAGCTCCTATATTTTGTTCCAGAGGCACCTATAGGACTTGAAGTGTGTTAGTCCCATTACACACACAGAGCTATATTTTCTTCCCAGAAGCACCTATAGGACTTGAAGTGTGTTAGTCCCATTACACACACAGAGCTATATTTTCTTCCCAGAAGCACCTATAGGACTTGAAGTGTGTTAGTCCCATTACACACACAGAGCTATATTTTCTTCCCAGAAGCACCTATAGGACTTGAAGTGTGTTAGTCCCATTACACACACAGAGCTATATTTTGTTCCCAGAAGCACCTATAGGACTTGAAGTGTGTTAGTCCCATCACACACACAGAGCTATATTTTGTTCCCAGAAGCACCTATAGGACTTGAAGTGTGTTAGTCCCATTACACACACAGAGCTATATTTTCTTCCCAGAAGCACCTATAGGACTTGAAGTGTGTTAGTCCCATCACACACACAGAGCTATATTTTCTTCCCAGAAGCACCTATAGGACTTGAAGTGTGTTAGTCCCATTACACACACAGAGCTATATTTTCTTCCCAGAAGCACCTATAGGACTTGAAGTGTGTTAGTCCCATCACACACACAGAGCTATATTTTGTTCCCAGAAGCACCTATAGGACTTGAAGTGTGTTAGTCCCATTACACACACAGAGCTATATTTTCTTCCCAGAAGCACCTATAGGACTTGAAGTGTGTTAGTCCCATCACACACACAGAGCTATATTTTCTTCCCAGAAGCACCTATAGGACTTGAAGTGTGTTAGTCCCATTACACACACAGAGCTATATTTTCTTCCCAGAAGCACCTATAGGACTTGAAGTGTGTTAGTCCCATTACACACACAGAGCTATATTTTCTTCCCAGAAGCACCTATAGGACTTGAAGTGTGTTAGTCCCATCACACACACAGAGCTATATTTTGTTCCCAGAAGCACCTACAGGACTTGAAGTGTGTTAGTCCCATCACACACACAGAGCTATATTTTCTTCCCAGAAGCACCTATAGGACTTGAAGTGTGTTAGTCCCATTACACACAAAGAGCTATACTTTGTTCCCAGAAGCACCTATAGGACTTGAAGTGTGTTAGTCCCATTACACACACAGAGCTATATTTTGTTCCCAGAAGCACCTATAGGACTTGAAGTGTGTTAGTCCCATCACACACACAGAGCTATATTTTGTTCCCAGAAGCACCTATAGGACTTGAAGTGTGTTAGTCCCATTACACACACAGAGCTATATTTTCTTCCCAGAAGCACCTATAGGACTTGAAGTGTGTTAGTCCCATCACACACACAGAGCTATATTTTGTTCCCAGAAGCACCTATAGGACTTGAAGTGTGTTAGTCCCATTACACACACAGAGCTATATTTTCTTCCCAGAAGCACCTATAGGACTTGAAGTGTGTTAGTCCCATCACACACACAGAGCTATATTTTCTTCCCAGAAGCACCTATAGGACTTGAAGTGTGTTAGTCCCATTACACACACAGAGCTATATTTTCTTCCCAGAAGCACCTATAGGACTTGAAGTGTGTTAGTCCCATTACACACACAGAGCTATATTTTCTTCCCAGAAGCACCTATAGGACTTGAAGTGTGTTAGTCCCATCACACACACAGAGCTATATTTTGTTCCCAGAAGCACCTATAGGACTTGAAGTGTGTTAGTCCCATCACACACACAGAGCTATATTTTCTTCCCAGAAGCACCTATAGGACTTGAAGTGTGTTAGTCCCATTACACACAAAGAGCTATACTTTGTTCCCAGAAGCACCTATAGGACTTGAAGTGTGTTAGTCCCATTACACACACAGAGCTATATTTTCTTCCCAGAAGCACCTATAGGACTTGAAGTGTGTTAGTCCCATTACACACACAGAGCTATATTTTCTTCCCAGAAGCACCTATAGGACTTGAAGTGTGTTAGTCCCATTACACACACAGAGCTATATTTTCTTCCCAGAAGCACCTATAGGACTTGAAGTGTGTTAGTCCCATTACACACACAGAGCTATATTTTCTTCCCAGAAGCACCTATAGGACTTGAAGTGTGTTAGTCCCATCACACACACAGAGCTATATTTTGTTCCAGAAGCACCTATAGGACTTGAAGTGTTTTAGTCCCATTACACACACACAGCTATATTTTCTTCCCAGAAGCACCTATAGGACTTGAAGTGTGTTAGTCCCATCACACACACAGAGCTATATTTTCTTCCCAGAAGCACCTATAGGACTTGAAGTGTGTTAGTCCCATCACACAGAGCTCCTCTATTTTCTTTGCATAAGCACCCACAGGACTTCTAGTGTGTTAGTGGCATCACACAGAGCTCCTATATATTCTTCTCAGCAGCACCCACAGGACTTCTAGTGTGTTAGTGGCATCACACAGAGCTCCTCTATTTTCTTTGCATAAGCACCCACAGGACTTCTAGTGTGTTAGTGGCATCACACAGAGCTCCTCTATTTTCTTTGCAGAAGCACCCATAGGACTTCTAGTGTGTTAGTGGCATCACACAGAGCTCCTATATATTCTTCTCAGCAGCACCCACAGGACTTCTAGTGTGTTAGTGGCATCACACAGAGCTCCTCTATTTTCTTTGCATAAGCACCCACAGGACTTCTAGTGTGTTAGTGGCATCACACAGAGCTCCTCTATTTTCTTTGCAGAAGCACCCACAGGACTTCTAGTGTGTTAGTGGCATCACACAGAGCTCCTCTATTTTCTTTGCATAAGCACCCACAGGACTTCTAGTGTGTTAGTGGCATCACACAGAGCTCCTCTATTTTCTTTGCAGAAGCACCCATAGGACTTCTAGTGTGTTAGTGGCATCACACAGAGCTCCTCTATTTTCTTTGCAGAAGCACCCACAGGACTTCTAGTGTGTTAGTGGCATCACACAGAGCTCCTCTATTTTCTTTGCATAAGCACCCACAGGACTTCTAGTGTGTTAGTGGCATCACACAGAGCTCCTCTATTTTCTTTGCATAAGCACCCACAGGACTTCTAGTGTGTTAGTGGCATCACACAGAGCTCCTCTATTTTCTTTGCAGAAGCACCCATAGATCTTCTAGTGTGTTAGTGGCATCACACAGAGCTCCTCTATTTTCTTTGCAGAAGCACCCACAGGACTTCTAGTGTGTTAGTGGCATCACACAGAGCTCCTCTATTTTCTTTGCAGAAGCACCCATAGGACTTCTAGTGTGTTAGTGGCATCACACAGAGCTCCTATATATTCTTCTCAGCAGCACCCACAGGACTTCTAGTGTGTTAGTGGCATCACACAGAGCTCCTCTATTTTCTTTGCAGAAGCACCACAGGACTTCTAGTGTGTTAGTGGCATCACACAGAGCTCCTCTATTTTTCTTTGCATAAGCACCCACAGGACTTCTAGTGTGTTAGTGGCATCACACAGAGCTCCTCTATTTTCTTTGCAGAAGCACCCATAGGACTTCTAGTGTGTTAGTGGCATCACACAGAGCTCCTCTATTTTCTTTGCAGAAGCACCCACAGGACTTCTAGTGTGTTAGTGGCATCACACAGAGCTCCTATATTTTCTTCCCAGAAGCACCCATAGGACTTCTAGTGTGTTAGTGGCATCACACAGAGCTCCTCTATTTTCTTTGCAGAAGCACCCATAGGACTTCTAGTGTGTTAGTGGCATCACACAGAGCTCCTATATTTTCTTCTCAGCAGCACCCACAGGACTACCGACTACAATGGCTGGAAGACCGCCAAGGGGAGGCAGAGCGTGCAGAGCCAAGAACACAGGGCAGGCAGGCTCTGTTTCTAGTGGACGTGGCCGTGGACGTGGACGTGGTCGTGCATCGTCATCAGCACGTGGCCATGGGACACGCGCGTCTTTGTTTTCGGCAGCTGGACATGTGGAGCCGCATCATGCTGAAGGCTTGGTAGAATGGATGACCAAGCCCTCCTCATCCTCCTCATCCTCTCTCACCCAGGCTCAGGGTACTGACAGAGCATCATCAGCCACCCCTTCCCTAGACCCACCATGTCCTCCTGAGGAGTCCCCCGAACTCTTTGAGCACAGTGTTGGGTACATGCTCCAGGAGGATGCCCAACGATTCGAAGGCTCGGATGACGATACCCAGCTTGAGGAATCTGGCAGTACAGTTCCACCAGCTGCAGCTTACTGCCAGGTTTGCTCTAGTGGTGAAGAGGGAGGGGATGATGAGGTCACTGACTCCACGTGGGTGCCTCAAGGGAGAGAGGATGAGGAGGAGGACGAGGAGGAGGAGGATGCAGCGTCACATGTCCAACGAGGCAGGATGCCCCCTGGAGGCCAGGTAGAGGCCAGCACAGCAACTGTACAACACCGCAGAGCTCCGCCTGTGCAGGGCGCTGCCTCTGCACGTTATCAGAAAAGTTCTTTGGTGTGGGCCTTTTTTGAGACGAGTGCAGCAGATCGCACCACTGCTATTTGCAATATTTGTCTCAAGCGTATCTCGCGTGGCCAAAACATCAGCCGCTTGGGCACGACAAGCATGACCAGACATATGGCGACCTGCCATGCAGCTCGTTGGCAGGCACACATAAAAGACCCACACCAAAGAACTAAGCGGACCTCTCCTTGCTCCTCCTCAGCTGGGATCTCCATCCCCACTACACCTTCAGTCCTCTCTGAAAGCTGCTCTGAGAGGACTGAAGGTGTAGAATTCGGTGTGTCACAACCAAGTACTTGCAGTACACCGACGTCCGAATGCAGCAGGCAAATTTCCCTGCCCCAGCTGCTGGACCGTAGAAAGAAGTACACTCCCAGCCATCCACATGCCCAGCGGTTGAATGCTAGCCTTGCTAAATTGCTAGCACTTCAACTGCTGCCTTTTCAGTTGGTAGACTCGGCCCCCTTCCGTGAGTTTGTTCAATGTGCGGTTCCTCAGTGGCAGGTTCCCAAACGCCACTTTTTCTCGCGGAAGGCGATTCCGTCTCTCTACCGGCATGTGGAGGGCAATGTCCATGCCTCGCTGGACAGGGCGGTCAGCGGTAAGGTGCATATTACCGCTGACTCATGGTCCAGCAGGCATGGACAGGGACGGTACCTTTCTTTCACGGCCCATTGGGTCACTCTATTGGCAGCTGGGAGGGATGCAGGACAAGGTGCAGTAGTGTTGGAGGTTGTCCCGCCACCACGCCTCCAAAACGCGACTACTGCTACTGGTTGTGACACACCTCTCTCCTCCACCCCCTCCTCTTCTTCTTCCTCCAGTGCTCTGTCCTTGGAACCAGCGGTGCTCCGTAGGCGTACAAGGGGCTACGCAAGTACGCAGGCAAAAAGATGCCATGCCGTGCTTGCGCTGGTGTGTTTGGGGGACAGGAGCCACACTGGGCCAGAGGTTCTGGCAGCTCTGCAGGGGCAGGCCGAGAGGTGGTTGACGCCACGTCAGCTTAAGCCAGGAATGGTCGTTTCTGACAATGGCACCAACCTCCTCTCCGCCCTGCGACAGGGGCAGCTCACCCATGTGCCCTGCATGGCTCACGTCCTCAACCTGGTGGTGCAGCGGTTCTTGGGCAGGTTCCCAGGCTTACAGGATGTCCTGAGGCAGGCCAGGAAAGTCTGTGTGCATTTCCGCCGATCTTATAATGCCAGTGCTCGGCTGACTGAGCTGCAAAAGGAGCTGAACCTGCCCAAGAACCGCCTAATATCTGACATGCCCACCAGGTGGAACTCAACGTTGGCCATGCTGCAGCGACTGCACACGCAGCAGAGGGCCATCAATGAGTACCTTTGCGACTACGGCACCAGGACAGGGTCAGGGGAGCTTGGTTTTTTTTCCCCACGTCAGTGGAGCATGATCAGGGATGCATGCACTGTCCTCTCACCATTTGAGGAGGCCACGAGGATGGTGAGCAGTGACAGTGCATGCATCAGTGACACTGTCCCTCTTGTCCACCTGTTGGAGCATACGCTGCGTGGGATAATGGACAGGGCACTTGAGGCAGAACAGAGGCAGGAAGAGGAGGACTTCCTTGCCTCTCAAGGCCCCCTTTATCCGGACAGTGTTCCTTCTGTCCCACCCATCACACAGGAAGAGGATGAGGAGGAGGAGGAGGAGGAGGAGGAGGAGGAGGATTGTGTGAGCATGGAGGTGGAGCCTGGCACTCAGCATCAGCAGCAGCAGTCTTTTAGGGATGATGTACAGTCCCAACAAGCCAGTGGACTTGTACGTGGCTGGGAGGAGGTGGCTGGCGATCATGTCATCCTCAGTGACCCAGAAGACTCCGGACCGAATGCCTCAGCTAACCTACGCTGCATGGCCTCCCTGATCCTGCAAAGCCTGCGGAAGGATCCTCGTGTTCTTCGGATCAAGGAGAGGGACCATTACTGGCTGGCCACTCTCCTTGATCCGCGGTACAAGGGTAAGGTTGCGGACCTTATCTTGCCGTCGCAGAGGGAGCAGAGGATGAGACATCTCAGGGAGGCCTTGCAGAAAGGTCTGTGCAACGCGTTCCCAGAAACTGGGAGGCTACAAACTCCTGGTCCTGGGCGACGAGTTGCTGAGGCTTCGGTCAGTGGCAGAAGGAGCGGTGGGGAAGGTGGACGTCTGACCGATGCGTTCAGACAATTTTTTAGTCCGCAGCCCCAAGGTATGATCGGTTCCAGCAACCATCGCCAGCGTCTGATATACATGGTGCAGGAATACCTTGGGGCAAGGTCAGACTTGGACACCTTTCCCACCGAAAATCCTCTGGCTTACTGGGTCCTGAGGATGGATCACTGGCCAGAGCTTGCACAGTATGCAATTGAGCTACTGGCCTGTCCTGCCTCCAGCGTTCTTTCCGAACGCACATTCAGTGCTGCTGGAGGATTTGTGACTGATCATAGGGTGCGCCTGTCCACCGCCTCGGTTGATCGACTGACATTCATCAAAATGAATCAGTCTTGGATCACCACCAGCTACCAGGCACCTGAGGCGGATATAACCGAATAATTTTTAATGTCACATCCCTTCAAGACTGCCTATGCTGATGCTGAGTGACTGTCCTCTTATGTTCACTGACTATCCTCTTCCTCCTCCTCAATGATCCATGCCACCACACCAGTGCCTAAGGCACAATTTTTCAGCCCCTGTTTAACAGGGGCGTGTACTTACAATTTTTTAAAAAAAATGCTTCGCAACACGTGTGACTGCTGTGCTCCAAGTACAGTCTCTGTGAGGGCCGTGTTGCAGTGTTGTGGCACCAGCACCAGTGCCTAAGGCACAATTTTTCAGCCCCTGTTTAACAGGGGCGTGTACTTACAATTTTTTAAAAAAAAATGCTTCGCAACACGTGTTACTGCTGTGCTCCAAGTACATTCTCTGTGATGGCCGTGTTGCAGTTTTGTGGCACCAGCACCAGTGCCTAAGGCACAATTTTTCAGCCCCTGTTTAACAGGGGCGTGTACTTACAATTTTTTAAAAAAATGCTTCGCAACACGTGTGACTGCTGTGCTCCAAGTACAGTCTCTGTGAGGGCCGTGTTGCAGTGTTGTGGCACCAGCACCAGTGCCTAAGGCACAATTTTTCAGCCCCTGTTTAACAGGGGCGTGTACTTACAATTTTTAAAAAAAAATGCTTCGCAACACGTGTGACTGCTGTGCTCCAAGTACAGTCTCTGTGAGGGCCGGGTTGCAGTGTTGTGGCACCAGCACCAGTGCCTAAGGCACAATTTTTCAGCCCCTGTTTAACAGGGGCGTGTACTTACAATTTTTTAAAAAAAAATGCTTCGCAACACGTGTGACTGCTGTGCTCCAAGTACAGTATCTGTGAGGGCCGGGTTGCAGTGTTGTGGCACCAGCACCAGTGCCTAAGGCACAATTTTTCAGCCCCTGTTTAACAGGGGCGGGTAATTACAAATCTTGATCTAATAGTTCACAGCAGGGCCCATTCCTGCGCCCACCAAGAGTAACTATGAGGGCCTGCAGTCTTGTGGCAACACCGTCCACCACCACCGCCAAAGGCCCAATTTTTCTGCCCTGTTCATCAGGTGCTTGCAATTACAAATCTTGATCTAATAACTCACAGCAGGGCCCATTCCTGCGCCCACCAAGAGTAACTATGAGGGCCTACAGTCTTGTGGCAACACCGTCCACCACCACCGCCAAAGGCCCAATTTTTCTGCCCTGTTCATCAGGTGCTTGCAATTACAAATCTTGATCTAATAACTCACAGCAGGGCCCATTCCTGTGCCCACCAGTCTTGTGGCTACACCAACATCTAATAGGGCAAATTTCTGCAGAGTATATACGCCAGGCCCCTACTTTCAAACATCCAACTTACAAACGACTCCTACTTGCAAATGGAAAGAGAAAACAGGAAGTGAGAGGAAATCTACCCCTAGGAAGGGAAATTCTATCCTGTTAGATTTAATTTGGGAAAAAGGTATCTCCTCTCTACTGATACTTTATCACCAATCCTTGTTTCAATTAAAACCCCACTTTTCCAAAAACATTTGTCATTGGGACGGAAAGTGAGGTGACATGTTCTGAACAGATGTGCAAAGACAGCAAATGTTACAGGGGTGATAACCCCTCCCTATGTTCTCCAAAAAGCTTAAAAATAGATTTTTTTGGGATGGAGCTACACTTCATAATGTACCTGTTCAGATTCTACTTAAGATCAAACCTAAAGCCGCAAGTGGTTTTAAATGGCTTCTTTTTTTCCTTTACAAATGTCATTTTGTGCAAGGACAGTTCTAAACACGGGAAACACATGCCACTTCACAGGCATACTTTAGGACACCCCCCAGGTACCATATTTAAAGGAAAATGTCACTTTTTTTTTTTCACTTTATGCATCATTAAAATGACTGCTCCCGAAAAAACGTTAGTTTTTAAAAGTTCTTTTTGCATTGATATATGTCCCCTGGGGCAGGACCCGGGTCCCCAAACCTGTTTTATGACATTAACATGCATATTGGCCGTTGTAATTAGCACTTTTGATTTCGAACGTTCGCGTCCATTATAACGTATAGGGTTCGAAAATTCGCGCGAACTTTCGGTCCGTTCGAAGGTTCTGGTTCGAACCAAACCCGGGGGTGTTCGGCTCATCCCTAACCACAAGTAGTTATAGACTACAGCACAGACGACAGCGCTGACCAGGCAATGACATTTTATCCAGCCATGAGAAACCAACAAAAAAATTATTATAAGAAGATATTCAGGCATCTTATTTCCACAAATACAGATTTGATTTCAAATATACAGTAGATTTGTATGCCAATTTAAAACAGTTTATTTATATTATTTATTTATTTTTACCCTGTATTTCAAAGGCTGTTTTTTCTATTTTGAACATGTGACCAGCATCAGAAGGTTAGAAGCTCCTCCTGTTTCGGTTTCCCTGCAGACAGGCTGGAACAGAGCTGGTTCATGTGACAGCTGTATATAGTATCCATTAGGAAAAATATACTTAGATTATTTTTTATTTTATTAAAATAATTACAGTGGCATCATCCACATACAAAAATAGAAGGGACAATGTAAATCAAACAGTGTGTGATTAGTACCACTGAATTTCCGGAAGGCCATCATATGACGGCAGGGCGTGCGTGGAGCGTGCTGTGATCACTGAGACTCGGGTGATCAGCTCCTTACCATGTGATCAGCTGTCAGCCAATGACAGCTGTTCACATGATGTAAACAAAAGCTTGGTAATCATTTATTTTCACAGCATGAGGAGAAAAAAAAGCCGATCACTGGCTTATCTGCAAGGGACATCGGTCTCTGAAGAGGCAATTATGCCTCATCTATGCCCACCACTACCTCCTGCCAGTGCCCACAGTGCCACCTATCAATGCCCATGAGTGCCACCTATCAATGCCCACAAGTGCCACCTAATAATGCCCACCAGTGGTGCCAATCAGTACCACCTAGCAGTGTTGCTTATCAGTGTATTCGATCAGTGCCCATTATTGCCACCCATCAGTGCCCATCACTGCCACCCATCAGTTCCCCAGCACTGCCACCTATCTGTGCCCATCAGTGCCGCCTCATCATCGTACATCAATGAAGGAGGAAAATTACCTGTTTTTTTTTTTTTTTTTATATTTTGGCCTTTTAAAAAAAATTTTAACGAAAAAATTAAAACCGCAGAGGTGATCAAATGCCACCAAAAGAAAGCTCTATTTGTGGGAAAAAAATTATAAAAATTTGGGTACAGTTTAGCATGACCGCGCAATTGTCATTCAAAGTGCATCAGCGCTGAAAGCTGAAAATTGGTCTGGACAGGAGGGGGGTTTAAGTGCCCAGTAAGCAAGTGGTTAAAGACCCATCTACCTTACCAACCACTAAGTGTCTGCCACCCCTCTCTAGCAATCTCTCCACTGGCTTCCAGTGAATTAAATTCAAAATACTAACAACTAGGGCTACACCAATACAGTTTTTTACCGGCAAGTACGAGTACAGATACTTGTACTCAAGTACTCGATACTGAGTACGATTCCTTTGCACAAGTACTCATGCAAATGCTTACTACAAGCACCAATATCAATACTGGTATCGGTATCGGTGCAACCCTACTAACAGCATACAACATACTCTGCCCAGAGCTACATCACCAACCTTGTCTCCAATTATCACCCAAATCATCCTCTCCACTCCTTCCAAGACCTGCTTTAAAGCTCTCTTGTCTCCTCCTCTTATGCTTGTCTCTAGGACCTTTCCAGAGCCTCCCCCATCCTCTGGAAATATCTGCCTCTCTAGCTATCTAACTATACCCTACTCTGGTTACCTTTAGGCAATCCCTGGAAATTCATCTCTTCCGGGAAGCCTATTATGCCCACAACTAACTGAACAGTTTTTTCACTTCCATTAGCTCATCCCCCACAGTTATAAGCTTCTGTACTACTTGCCCCACCCTATTAGATTGTAAGCTCTTATGAGCAGGACCCCCTTCACCTTAACCCTCTAATATTCTAACTAATTTGTTACAGGGTATGTCTACACCTGTTAATTACCCTTTTTTTTCAGTTGACATTTTTATAAGGGTATGCATTTTCCTATTGTGTATGTTTTGCATGAGTAATTTTGCTTTTCCTAATTAGTCAATAACCTATTGTATTTAAATATTGTTCTGCAAATGTAATTTCAAATGCTTTTGTGTTAATGTAATTTTCATGCTACTGCATATTATTCAATCAAGTATATGTTATTTTACATTCAATTGCTTACTTCTCTTTTCTCTGTGAATAATTGACACTACCTATAGAGAAAAATGTTTGCGCTTTATCTCTTGCATATGCATTCAATTTTTTTCTTGTCTGAAACTAATAGCAAAAAGTCATGAAAGACAAATTGTTGTTCTTCTGCCCCCAAGGTGCATTTAGCTGATGAAAATATATACCTTATGATATAAGGTAGTGAAAATCAGCTGATGAAAATATATACCTTATGATAAGGCAGTGAAAAGAATGGTACTTCAAGGCACACAATAATGTAATAAACAGAGTGCAGGTTATTTTAAACATCTCTTCCCTCAATAGTTTACATTCACATTCACTATCCTATCCACAAGATTCACACTGATATTTCTGAAAATGTGTTGCTATTTGTCAGTAAGAAAATGTAATCTCTCACTGTTTTTCTATTTTTATTGTATATTTTAAATGCAGAAACCGTATTAGAATAGTGGGAACAGGCTGCCATGTACATTGATTGAATAGAGAAAAAGAGAAATCATGACAATGTGAATTGCACATATCAAGAGCAAGTAGGCAGAGGCCTGTCATAATACACAGTTTGACAATAACAAACAACAGTGACTTACATACATAGTAGGTACAGCAAACTCTTAAAGATCAAACTAGACCATCAAAACTAATCAAGGATGGTCAAAAGAAAATTGGCTGCATTAATTCCAAGAGTGCTGGTCAAATAGGGCAGAACCTATTTTCTACTCCATACTGATCTGTAGTATGACAGAAACAATAAGACTAATGCCGCGTACACACGAGCGGACTTTGACGGACTAGGTCCGACGGTCTTTCCCACGGACTTTCGACGGAGTTCCGATTAACTTTTCCGAATGAACAGACTTGGCCACACACAATCACACTAAAGTCCAACGGATTTGAACGTGAGGACGTACGACTGGACTAGAATAAGGAAGTTCGTAGCCAGTAGCCAATAGCTGCCCTAGCGCCGTTGTTTGTCCGTCGGACTAGCACACAGATGAGCGGATTTTTCGATAGGAACTGGGTCCAGCGGAGTTCCAGCGGGAAAATTTGAAACATGTTCTATTTCTAAAGTCTGTTGGATTTTTCGACAGCAAAAGTCTGATGGAGCCCACACACGATCGAACTGTCTTTGCTTTGCTGTTGAAAAGTCCGGTCGTGTGTACGCGGCATTAGGCTACTTTCACACTGGGGAGGGGGGCATTGGCAGTAAAGTGCCGCTAGTTTTAGCTGCACTTTTTGTCCACTAGCAGGGCACTTCTAACCCTCACTAGTGGCAGAATAAAGGGTTAAAAGCGCCCAAAAAGCGCCACTGCCGAATCGCTTTGCAGGCACTTCAGCAGCAGTGCCTATTGATTTCAATGGCAGGGGTGGTGGAGAAGCGGTGCATACAGTTCTCCCACACTGCCCCAAAGATTCTGCTTGCAGGACTTTTTTCCCATCCTGCAAGTGCACCACCCCAGTGTGAAAGCACTCGGCTTTCACACTGGGGCTGCAGAAGAGGCAGTTTACAGGCGCTTTTCAGGCGCTATTTTTTGCGCAAAAACGCCTGTAAAATGCATCAGTGTGAAAGTAGCCTAACATGTTGCTGCATGACTTACACGAAAATCTTAAGTTCTGCAATTTGCTCCTTCTGTGATTTCTTTTGGAAGGTATGAATTGTCTCTTGAAATTTGTGTACACACTATATGAAATCTTATGATCGTTCCAAATATGGGCTTTTCCCTCTGATTATCATATAATGTGTAGACCCCCACTAGTGGTGGCCAAATTTGTTATAGGGTAGACTCACAATTCCATAGATATATCCATGCACAGTTAGGACCAAATTTAGCAAATGTGACATTTCCAACTTCATCAAAAAATGTTTAGTCCCTTTTGGTCACAGGGGAGGAGACAATATTAGCTGACAGGGCTTTCTCAGCTTTTGTATAATCACCAAAAAACATTCAGTTTTTGGGAACGTATCTGCATATGGCAAGAACCAGTTATAATACACAAATTAAAGATATACTTATTCATATTAACCAACTTGAAATAACCTCCCACTAAACTATTGTTACTGAATAATGAATGTAATGATTTGGCATTGGTTAGGGTTACTAATACTGCACTTTGTATGTTCTTAGCTTTTGCAATAACCTACCTAATATAACCTACCTAACCTACCTGCCATCTTTATTTTCATAGATCACATAGAGCTTCCTTTAAATGCAGTGGCACAGATCTACTGTGCATAAATTGTACCAAATATAAAACTGGAATCTATTGTATAGTACATATTCCAATCCATTACCAATGTCAGTATTTAACTCATTAGATCTTAAATGGTATTGTATATGTATAGCAGGGGTCTAAATTTTGAGTCCTGAGCTACTAACCAGGTCACCACCAGTTGCCCCACCCAACCCTTACCCTGCTCCACCCCTAATTCCACCCCTCAACACGCCCTCGTAAATTACCTTATAAAATGACACTGTTAAATATTTTATGCAGAGTTAAGTTACAAAAATACGGTAAATATTAGCAATAACTTTAATAATTGTAACATAAAGCATACTTCACTGATCTGACTATGATAAATAAAATAAGGATATTAAAGATAATATGATTGGCTCCTATAGAAACTGTACACATCATTACTGCCCTGTTAAGTAAATATTTTAATGCTGCAGTATATTTAAATATAATATATACACACACACCAAGTTTCTAGGAGTGAGATTTCTCTTTTACAATTACTACCACTACCATGGGGCACACATTTATCAATTCCTATCAGTCCAAGGCTAGTTGGATACTTAGCATGGTGGAGTAGATATAAATAAATATATATAAACCTCCTGAAATATTGCAGCTCAGCCCAGGCGCAGTTGACTCAAATGTAAAAAATCTTTTATTACTCTCATAGACCAAATTTGGTAACCTAGACACACACTGAGGCTTATCTTTTTTCATAGCCTTGGCTGAAAACAACATCAATTTAATGGCTTGGAAGTCTTCAGTGGCTGATATTACAGTGACAAAACACAAAATCACTTGGATCTTGCTTAATAAGTAAATTGTCAGCACCCTGCAAATAAAACAGGTGAAGTTTGAGAGGGTTTGAGATTAGAGTTGAGCGGACACCTGGATGTTCGGGTTCGGCCGAACTTCGGAAAAAAGTCTGGGTTCGGGACCGAACTTGACCCCGAACTCCGAACCCCATTGAAGTCAATGGGGATCCAGACTTTTGAACACTAAAATGGCTGTAAAAAGGTAATGGAAAGGGCTAGAGGGCTGCAAATGGCAACAAAATGTTGTTAAGAGCATGGCAAGTGATCTGCAAACAAATGTGGATAGGGAAATAACATCAAAAAAATAAAAAAAAATGCTGGAGGCCCCCTTCTCAGCAGAAGAGGTACAGGAAGTCATTAAGAACCTCAGAAACTCAACAGCACAATGCCGCACATATGGTGGGAATACCCCAGAATACGCACTTTCTGGAAAAATGTATTCAATTTAATGGATAAGATAGTGGGAAAATAAAATACTTGGAAATTAAAAAAAAATGAAAAAAAATTATAATCTTGACCTAGGAGGACGAAATTCAAATGGAGTAGGAGGTTGAGGTGGCGGTGGATGTTGCGGTGTAGGTGGAAGCGGCGGTGGAGGAGGACGAGGTAGCCAACACTGGTTCAAAAATACAACAATGGCTGGGTAAGGCTAGTGGTGAATGATGTGTCAAATTCTGTCCCCCGTCGCATAGTGTCCGCCCTGTACTGCGCTTGCTCAGTACGTAGAACAAGGGGATTTTGAAACTCTCCGAAGACGATGCGCGGTGACTCCAGGTTTAAGCCACATCATCCGAGGTTGAAGCCTAGCCAAGCGAGCCCGTGAGGGGCCCTGTTACTATGTGCTACCGTATGTCCACTTGGATGGTCGGGCTTGAACCTGCACTCACTGCGCAGGCGACGTTCATCTTTGGAGATTTTGTGAATCTCCTTGTCCTCCGTACTGCGCAAGCACTGCACCTGCACAGTAAGTGGCCGGACACTATCCGATAGCAAGACAGTTTTCGTCAGAACACTGGTATATGTGTCTATTCTGCACAAGGTACGGCCAAGTCCTGTGGGATCCATGCCTGGTTCATTTTAATGAATGTGAGCTTGTCCACATTGGCTCTGGACAGGCGGCTGCACTTGTCTGTGATAACGCCCCCTGCCGTGCTAAATACACGTTCAGATAATACACTGGTGGCAGGGCAGGCCAGCACCTCCAAGGCGTAAAGGGCAAGCTCAGGCCATGTGCCCAATTTGGAGACCCAGAAGTTGAAGGGGGCAGACCCGTCATGCAGTACGTGTACGCGTGTGCACACATACTGCTCCACCATGTTGGTGAAATGCTGCCTCCTGCTAAGACGTTCCATCTCAGCTGGTGGTGCTGGTTGTTGTGGCGTGCCGACAAAGCTTTTCCACATTCCGGCTATGCTAACCCTGCCTTGCGAGGTGCTGGCGGTGCCCCTGCTGCGTTGGCGACCTCTTTCTCCTCCTCTGCCTTCGCCTTGTGCTTCCACCGTACCCCCGCTTCCAAGTGGGAATGCCACCAGCAGCGCGTCTACCAGCGTGCACTTGTACTCGCGCATCTTACGATCACGATCCAGTGAGGTAATTAAGGACGGCACGTTGTCCTTGTAACGGGGATCCAGCAGGGTGGCCACCCAATAATCAGCACCAGTTAAAATGTGGGCAACTCGGCGGTCGTTGCGGAGACACTGCAGCATGTAATCGCTCATGTGTGCCAGGCTGCCCAGAGGCAAGGAAAAGCTGTCCTCTGTGGGAGGTGTATCGTCTGTGACCTCTGTATCCCCCCAGCCACGCACCAGTGATGGACATGAGCTGGTCTGGGTGCCACCCTGCTGTGAACATGGTTCCTCCTCCTCCTCCTCCATCTCCTCCTCATCCTCCACCTCGTCATCCTCCAGAACTGTGCCCTTGCTGCCAGACAATTGTGTACCTGGCGCTTGTTGGTGCACGAACCCAGCCTCGTAGCCACTCGTAAATGACTGCCCTTAAAGCCTTGGAAATGAACCCTCTTCCTCCTCCTCCTCATCCTGTGCCACATCCTCTTCCATCATCGCCTTAAGAGTTTTTTCAAGGAGGCATAGAACTGGGATAGTAACGCTGAGAACGGCATCATCAGCACTGGCCATGTTGGTGGAGTACTCGAAACAGCGCAACAAGGCACACAGGTCTCGCATGGAGGCCCAGTTATTGGCGGTGAAGTGGTGCTGTTCCGCAGAGCGACTCACGCGTGCGTGCTGCAGCTGAAACTCCACTATCGCCTGCTGCTGCTCGCACAGTCTGGCAAGCATGTGCAAGGTGGAGTTCCACCTTGTGGGCACGTCACATATGAGACGGTGAGCGGGAAGGCCGAAGTTACGCTGCAGTGCTGACAGGCGAGCAGCAGCAGGGTGAGAACGCCGAAAGTGCGCACAGACAGCCCGCACTTTCTGCAGCAGCTCTGGCATATCGGGGTAATTCTTCAGGAACCTCTGGACCACCAAGTTCAGCACATGCGCCAGGCAAGGGATGTGCGTCAAACCGGCAAGGCCCAGAGCTGCTACGAGATTTCGCCCATTATCGCACACCACCAGGCCGGGCTTGAGGCTCACTGCCACCAACCACTCATCGGTCTGTTGTTCCATGTCCCTCCACAACTCCTGCGCGGTGTGGGGTTTTTCCCCCAAACAGGAAAGTTTTAAAACTGCCTGCTGTCGTTTAGCCCTGGCTGTGCTGAAGTTGGTGGTGAAGGTGTTACGCTGACCGGATGAGGAGGCGGTAGAGGATGAGGAGGCGGAGTAGGAGGAGTTAGCAACAGGAGGCAAACTGAAGTGCCCTGCAATCCTCGGTGGTGGAAGGACATGCGCCAAAGTGCTATCCGCCTCAGGCCCAGCCGCCACTACATTTACCCAGTGTGCTGTTAGGGAGATATAACATCCCTGACCGTGCTTACTGGTCCACGCATCCGTAGTTAGGTGGACCTTGCCACAGATGGCGTTGCGCAGTGCACACCTGATTTTGTCCCCCACTTGGTTGTGCAGGGAAGGGATAGCTCGTCTGGAAAAGTAGTGGCGGCTCGGCACGACGTACTGTGGGACAGCCAATGACATCAGCCTTTGAAAACTCTGCGTCTCCACCAGACGGAATGACAGCATTTCAAAGGCGAGCAATTTTGAAATGCTGGCATTCAGGGCCAGGGATCGTGGGTGGCTAGGGGGGTACTTCCTCTTCCGCTCCAGTGTTTGGGAAATAGAGAGCTGAAAGCTTCCATGGGACATTGTGGAGATGGTTGGTGACCCAGGTGGTAGTGTTGCTGGCAGATCCTCTGTTTGCGGGTTGGCAGGTGTCACTGTCACTACAGAGGTGGATGAAGAGGCCGAGACTGCAGCAGAAGAGGAAGCAGGAGGAGCCAGAGACCTTTCTTGTTTTTTGCGGTGTCTACTCCACTGCATCTCGTGCTTTGCACTTAGATGCCTGGTCATGCAGGTTGTGCTCAGGTTGAGAATGTTTATGCCTCGCTTCAAGCTCTGATTGCACAGCGTGCAAACCACTCGTGTCTTGTCATCAGGACATTGTCTGAAGAACTGCCACGCTAGGGAACTCCTTGCACCTGGCTTTGGTGTGCTTGGTCCCTTGCTGCAGCAGACGTACTGTCTAGGGGACGGATGCTCCGCTTTTGCACCCTGCTCCCTCTTCTGCTGTGCTGGTGGCTCTGTGCGACCACCGCCTCTTCCTCTGAACTACACTGGTCACCTGCATGACGTTGATTCCATGTGGGGTCAAGGACCTCATCGTCCTCCACATCATCTTCCACCCAAAAATCACCCCTGCCCTCCTTGTCGGTCTGCACAATGGCGAAAGCAGCAGCAGTTGGCACCTGTGTTTCGTCATCATCCGAGACGTGCTGCGTTGGTCCTCCCATGTACTCATCATGAAACATAAGTGGTTGGGCATCGGTGCACACAATCTCTTCCACTTCTGAGGCAGGACTAGGTGGATGGCCCTGGGAAACCCTGCTAACAGAGTCATCAAAAAGCAGAAGAGACTGCTGCATGATTTGGGGCTCAGACTGATTGGCTGATTTGCAAGGGGGTGAG
>CM053027.1:364158399-364180612 GCA_028564925.1 Lithobates sylvaticus
ACCGAACTTTGTAGCAAAGGAGATTTGTTTAAGATGGATGAATGGAGATATCTGCAGTTGTGCCACTTCCTAAACAGTCTTCCCCAACCGATTAGGGCCGCGGACGATTTGACCCGAATGGAGCGGGTGTTTACGGCCACTAAGGGGAGAAAAATGATCTCCAAAATATACAAATTATTAATAGAGGGGAGCGACTGGGGAATACCACCATTCATCCAAAATTGGGAGAGAGATTTGGGCACTAAAGTAGATGCACTTATGTTAGGTAAAATAATGAAACTAACCCACAGGTCTGCTATCGACACCAGGTCAGCTGAATTAAACTACAAAGTTATTTCACGGTGGTATATCACCCCGGCTAAATTAAGTAAGTATCTCCCGGGTACCCCGGAGGCCTGCTGGAGGGGTTGCCCCGATAAAGGGACTATGGCCCACTTATGGTGGGCTTGCAGAAAAATTAAGACCTATTGGGCCAAGATTTTAGGGTACGTGAAGGAAATCACAGGAAACGAACTTGATAACGACCCGTGGGTTATTTTGATGCACGGCACTAAAGAAGGGATAAAACATTATGAGAGGTCACTGGTTCCCCATCTTTTGAATGCCGCCAAGCGAACAATAGCCAGAAATTGGGGCAATCACGATAGCCCACATATCTGGGAATGGATTGATAGGGTCGAAGATATACGCCAGATGGAGACTTTAAGGACTAGAGCTGAAGAAGGGAAGGGGGTCACGGAAAATATAAAATGGGAAGGTTGGCTTAAATTTAAAAAAACCTGGAGCTTTGCCGAAGCAGTTAGGATTCAGCTATAGCCCTTGAAGTGAGGGACATCTCGATGCAAATCGATGGATTGGCCGTGGTGCTGGGGCGACGCGGGGGGAAGGGAGGGAGGGGGGGGAAGGGGATAAAATGACCACAGGGAAGGAGACGGGGGAGAGGCAGTGTAATTGTTCTTAATTGCCTCTGTTATTATTTGAGTATGGTATGGTGTTTTCTCTTCTTCTTGACAAACTAAAGTTAGCAAAGCCACAATGATGTGACGACCCAATGGGACAGTGATGAACAGATAAGTTGATTCGGGTCCCTGGTGTTAGACTGAACTGATGTGGAAGCAAAGAAGAAAAAAAAAAAAAAAAAAGAAAAAAAGAGAAAAAAAGAAACCCAAAAAAAAAAAAAAAAAAAAAAAAAAAAACGGCAAAAACCCAAAAAAAAAAAAAAAAAAAAAAAAAAAAAAAAAATAAGTCCACAAGTAAAACAAAAACAGTTAAAATGTCCATCATAGAGGTTGAAGAATATCACGGTAAAGCTGTCATCACATGGAAATTTCTTTCAAACAAATGGTATGACTGATGCCGCGGGATTATCCGCTGGACCGAAGTCCAGCGGATAATCCCCTCGTGTGTGGGCGCCGGCGGACTTTTTTTGGCCAAAGTACGGCGGACTAAAGTTTCAGGTTTTGTTCTGAAATTATCCGCTGGACTTGGCAGTCCAGCGGATAATCCGGTCGTGTGTAGTATGGTCCGGCGTACCAAAAAGGACGCATGCTCAGTAGCTATTATGTCACGGACTCGCTCGGTCTGGTAAAACTAGCCTTCGTTTTGAAGCTCGCACAATCGTCACGCTGCTGAATTTTTTTTTTTTTTTTTTTCTGACAGCGGGATTTGTATGTTATCGTACTTGAAGAATGATTTTGCCTTGCTGCTTGTATATTCACGCAGAGTACTCCCGAACGTTTTTTCTTCACCATTCTTTAGTGAAGTTATATATTTGTATATATATATATATATATCTATATCTATATCTCTATCTCTATATATATATATATATATATATATATATATATATATATATATATATATATATATATATATAGATATAGATATAGATATAGATATAGATATCCAAATCACCAAATGAAAAATATATCTATATTTCTCAATAAGCCCAAAAAAATATATATCGATATCTACATATATATATATATATATATAATATATATAGATATATAGATCTATACGTGTATAAAAATATATATATATATATATATATATATATATATATATATATATATATATATATATATATATATATATATATATATATATATATATATCTCTCTATATAGATATTTTTTATTATTTGTTGGTTATCAAAAGGATTAGTTATTACACATGATACAATTGTGGAGTCAGCAGAGCTTGCCCTTAATTCAGATCTTAACCCTCACCTTTCCAGCGACTGCACTTGCAGTTCCATTGAAGTTGCACTTTACACTTGTATTGTCAAATGAATGTTTAGACATGTACCTGCCTACTCCTAAAGAAACTATGTTTTTGAATAACAAGCACGTATATCATTATTTGATGAAAATTAAATGACCATTTATTCTGGTTAAAACAAACAAGGCAAAACAAAATAGGAAGGCAACACTGGAGCCACTTGTAGATTTTGTGAAGACTTTTTGCCCCAACGGCAGACACCAAGTTTGTGAAGCCAAAAATTAAGCTTGGGCACATTTCATACAATATAGGGAGCACAAGAAGATTGACCAGGAATCAGACAGACCAGGAACAGCAGCAGATGACATCTATGTCCCCAAGCTGTGGCACTACAACAGCCTGTGTCTTCTGTGAGACCAGACTGAAGCCAGGCAATCACTTCCGACTCTTCCCACCACGCTGCCCTGCACTCTTCCCTGCAGTCTTCCCTGCACGCTTCCTTGGAGGCTGACTTGTGGTAGGAGGAGGAGTAGGAGGAGGAGGAGGAGGAGAAGAAGGAAGACGAGGAGGAGGAGGAGGAGAAGTTGGTGTCGGGCCTTCATGGGTCAGGCGGGTGGATTCTCGTAATTCACCCCTCAAACCCCCCCTAATTGCCTCAGAAATGAGGCCCTCACACAGGTGCCGTTGGCCCCTCTCCATTTCCAGCAACCTGCTGGACAAGTAGCTGGCATAGGCCTCTTCTGGAAGGGGGGGTTTGTCGAGAATCGCACTCGCCTTCCGAATCAGTTGGAGTGATTCCTCCTCAACAATGGTCATCCTCCTGGGCCTTCTTGGGGGTAAGGGCAGGGGTGGAGGTAGACTTCTTAATTGGGTCTGGCTGTCACTCTGGCTCGTGCTGGGCCCAGCCACCTCCTGGCTCTCGCTGGTCATGTCCTCCTCCTCCATACCACTTGTCCCGGCATCATCCTGGGTCAGCTCATCCTGTGTGCAAATAAAAACAAAAATCAAACACCAGTTTTGTGGTTTCTGGCCTCCTCAATCATCCAATTGTAAACTTAGGAACGAGCATCTAAATTTTCCAAAAGATCCAAAAGGCTATCATTTGGACCCCTGCATTTTCCAAGCAGATCACCAATGTTGTCTAACGCTTTTTTTGCCACTACTGGATGTATGTATACACTATATATGTATCGATATGTTGCACCAACACTTTTTACAAGTGTGCTGAATTTTTGGCAGTTTTTTTCACAATTCTGAGTTCAGGGTGTTAATTGTTTCACATTTTAACGTTTACAGCATTAATATTCACACAATCACAATTTAGGCTACTAAATATATACCTGGCTCCAGCTGGGCGCATCAGCCTGCTCCAAGGTGGAGGGGTCTTCTCCTTCCGTGGAAGCCTCAGCTGGGGTGGAGGGAAGAGTGGAGGGAAGAGTGGATGGAAGGGTGGAGGGAAGAGTGGACAGTGATTGCCTGGGTTCCATCTGGTCACCTATAAAAGTCAGTTGGTTGTAGTACCACAGCTTGGGTACATAAACATTCTCTGCTGCTGCTCCTGATCTGACTGATTCCTCAATCTTCTTGCGCTCCCGCTTGTACATGTGCCTTAAACTTGCAATTCTGGCTTCCACAAACTTGGTGTTTGCGTTGGGGACTTTAGTCTTCACAAAAGCCACAAGTGGCCCCAGTGTTGCCTTCCGGACATCCCTATTGCCATATAAAGGGTTCTTGAGCTGCCACAGGTTGGTATTTTTTCTGTACAGGGCAATGAATTCGGACATGAACTGCTGGTCCTTGAATGGATTCAACTGGGGTGCTGACATGTTTGTTTCTGTTTTGTTAGTAATGGCAATACAAAAGACCAAAAACACAAATGTTACTTAAAACGCACAACCAGTTTTTCTTACCAAACATTACACAACACACCCACACACAGGCAGCAACCCCTACACACAGGCAGCAACCCTACACACAGGCAGCAACCCCTACACACAGGCAGCAACCCCTACACACAGGCAGCAACACATCCACACAGGCAGCAACCCCTACACACAGGCAGCAACCCCTACACACAGGCAGCAACACACACATATCCTTAAAAAATGCTGGGCCAAAACCCAAAAAAAAACACAGTAATGCATCCTAGAAAACACTTACCTTCGTACAGAGCGCTCGCTACTTCCGTTCGGGAACACGTGGGCCCCTCAAACAGCCTTATATACACTGCGCACGCGTCGAAGTCCGCCTGCGTCCTCCGCGTCGCCCGCCCATGACGTTCCTCCTGACGAGTATTCCCCGCCCCGCTTCCCCTCGTTGCATTGTTGGTGAATACATTCATGAATATGGCGGACACATTCTCAGCCAGTAGCGCGGAGGAAAGCCAAGAAGCCAACACATCTGCATCCAGCAGCAGATATAAGGCCACAAATATGGCCTTTGAAGAGATGGTGGAGATGGTGGACATCCTCCAAAGGGAAGATTACGACGGGGAAAATGGCCCGTACCCTCGACCCAACTTGCGCAAGGACAAGATTCTCACTACAATCGTCAGCACCCTGGAGCAGAAATTCGGCGTACGAAGGGGCAAGGATCAACTGCGCAAGCGATGGTCCGACATCAAATCCAGGGAGCACGATCAGTACAGGAGAATTCGAAAAGCCATCAAAAAAAGTAAGTCAAGCACGTGCGCTACTATGGTTATACTTGATATGTCTAATCTTGCGCAGATGTAATTACCATTCGTACGTGAAACTTGCGCAGATGTAATTACCATTCGTACGTGAAACTTGCGCAGATGTTATTACCATTCGTACGTGAAACTTGCGCAGATGTTATTACCATTCGTACGTGAAACTTGCGCAGATGTTATTACCATTCGTACGTGAAACTTGCGCAGATGTAATTACCATTCGTACCTGAAACTTGCGCAGATGTAATTACCATTCGTACGTGAAACTTGCGCAGATGTAATTACCATTCGTACGTGAAACTTGCGCAGATGTTATTACCATTCGTACGTGAAACTTGCGCAGATGTTATTACCATTCGTACGTGAAACTTGCGCAGATGTTATTGCCATTCGTACGTGAAACTTGCGCAGATGTAATTACCATTCGTACCTGAAACTTGCGCAGATGTAATTACCATTCGTACGTGAAACTTGCGCAGATGTAATTACCATTCGTACCTGAAACTTGCGCAGATGTAATTACCATTCGTACGTGAAACTTGCGCAGATGTAATTACCATTCGTACGTGAAACTTGCGCAGATGTTATTACCATTCGTACGTGAAACTTGCGCAGATGTTATTACCATTCGTACGTGAAACTTGCGCAGATGTTATTACCATTCGTACGTGAAACTTGCGCAGATGTAATTACCATTCGTACGTGAAACTTGCGCAGATGTAATTACCATTCGTACGTGAAACTTGCGCAGATGTTATTACCATTCGTACGTGAAACTTGCGCAGATGTTATTACCATTCGTACATGAAACTTGCGCAGATGTAATTACCATTCGTACGTGAAACTTGCGCATATTTGATGAAAGTTCCGTTTGTCTTCATAACGTTTATTGAGTTTACCTGGCTTTGGGTTGTTGGAGTTGTAAGGTTGTTTATTATTGTCACTATCTATACAATTACTGCTGTAGTAAGGGTTTTAGGGGTAACTTACACAGGGACTCCAGAGGCTGTTTTGGGGGGGGGATAAATATGTTAAGCAGGGTCTCATGCTCACAATTCACAAAAAATGCTCATTATCTCTAAATACTGTAGGTGGTGACTTTTCAAAGAAGTACACTCACCTGTCCCTTGGATGGTGCAGCTACAATCTCTGATCTTGCAATCATGAAATTAATGTTTGCGGCTTCACTTCCCGGGTCACTATTGGGCATGCGCCAGTTGCGCAATGCAATAGGACTGGTCCGCGCGAGCTCGGGGACCCCTGTGTGTCCCAGCAGACAGCACGGTGGGACGGGATGTGGCGTATACTTCTGTGGGAGTCTAGGGCCGGATGTGTGTGCAAATACCTGCCTTACACAGGTATCTGCAACCCATCCCCCCTAAAAGGTTCAAAATAAGACACCACAGGGGTGCAGGGATCCAATGAGCGGAAGTTCAAATTTAGGGTTGAAGGGCGGTTTAAGTATTGGAGTTTCATTAGATAGACATTTCAATTCTGTCTTCAAGTAGGATCTTCTAACAAACTGCTAATAATTGGCAAGACTTTTAAACAATGTTTACTAATCCTATTTTGGCACTCAAATATCAGTGTGATTCAAAGTGTACCTTTTTGTGTTCCATTACCATAGGGGGCAAAAGACTCAGACGTCAGTCCGAACCTACGAGGACCTCCCGGCATCACCAGACTAATTGGGCAGTTAGCCCAAGCCCGCGCATGGATGTGGCGGAACAGGTCGTTGAAGTGGAGCAAATCTGCACCCCACCAAGTGAGTGTCTCAGAACACAGATTGAGCTAATAAATTAAGGTCTGCATGTTTTTGACACTTTTTTTCTTGTGTTTTATCTACCCAACTTTTAGGTGATGCTGATCTGTTTGTGGAAGGACAAGCTGCGGAGCCATTTTCCACTGACAGTGCCCACAGGCTTATTGGCCAGATCATGGCCTGGAATCTGCAGCTGGAAAATATGCAGAAGGAGATGGCCACCATGCAGCAGGGAATGAAGGACATGATTGATGTTTTGGGGAGAATCTAAAGACCCCTTTTACATTTCTTAACATCAATCATGTCCTTCATTCCCCTTTTGATGCGCTGTTTTACTAATTTTAGAGGCCAAATTTTTAATATGCACACGGTATGTCAACATGTGCTATGTGCCATCAGGGGATCTCAATGGACACATTTGGTGTTTGCAACCCCTAATGCTAGTAGGTGAGAGGGAAGGGGTTTCACACACAAAACACGTCCATTGATTCCCCATGATGGAACATAGCACATGTTGACATTACCCATTTTCCAGTTAAATTAGTGTGCATATTAAAAATTTGGCTTCTACTGTTCATGGGTTACCTGTTGAACTTTGTAAGTTCTGGACTTTTACATTGTGTAAATAATTTCAAATGCTAAGCCTAAATTTTTTAACATTTTTAAACATGTTTTTATGTTTGTTTTAAAAAATCAATCCCAAAAAAAAAAAAAAATATGTTGTGAGAAAAACACCAAAAAAATGTCAAAAAGATAACATAAAAAAAAAAAAAAAATCTTGTTACAAAAAAAAAAAAAAAAAAAAAAAAAAAAAAAAAAAAAAAAAAAAAAAAAAAAAAAAAAAAAAAAAAAAAAAAAAAAAGTTTTGGATGTGCACTATAATAAAAAAAATAATGTTTGCACAAATTCAAAAATGTGTGGCTTCTTCTTTTTAAATACTACCAGTTTGACAAAAACATGTTGTGGTTCATTGACAAAGGGGCTTATTTACTAAACGCTAAACAAGTTTGCCACTATTAAGATGTGCACTAGGACAACATATAAAACAGGCCAAATTAAAAGCAAAACAATACGAAACTACCAATATTTCAAACATAAATAACTGTATTTATTCTTTGTCAATCAAAAAGATGGTTTAAGGGTCTGCTGCCATTTCAATGGCCCCCCTACCATTAAAATACTGTAAATAAAGGTCCCGCACTTGCTGGGATGATTGTGGTGCCGAACCAAGAGGGCGATTATCCAGCCCTGTCATGTTGCCTTCCACTCCGGCCTCAGGGCCAATTGGTAAGGAGTATGTTCCTGAATGTTTCCGTAAATAATTGTGCATGACACAGCATGCAAGAATAATAGTATTCAGTTTGTACTCTGCCAGATGTAGGGATGTAAGGAGCAATCTGAAACGGTTGGCCATAATACCAAAGGCATTTTCCACCACCCTTCTTGCTCTGGCCAACCGATAATTAAAAATCCTCCTCTCAGGGGTGAGGGATCGTTGGGGAAATGGCCTCATCAGATGGTCACCCAGACCGAACGCCTCGTCGGCAATGAAGACGAAGGGGAGTCCCTCCACATTATCTTCATCTGGTGGCAGCTCCAGCCCACCAGTCTGGAGACGATGACCGAACTCCGTGTGGTTGAAGACTCCTCCGTCCGACATCCGGCCGTTTTTCCCCACATCCACATACAGAAAGTCATATTGTGCCGACACCACCGCCATCAACACGATACTATGGAACCCCTTATAATTCCAATAGTATGACCCCGAATGGGGTGGGGGCACAATTCGCACATGTTTGCCGTCAATCGCCCCTCCGCAGTTGGGAAAGTCCCAACGGGCAGCAAACTGGGAAGCCACAGTCTGCCATTCCTGTGGCGTGGAGGGACACTGTGAAGTCAAACAGAAAGATACAATTTAAATTATAAACCAGGCAAAACACCAAACTAAATGCAACAAATTAACAAACAATTTGGAAGAACATATGTATTTATTTTGTAAATCCTTGAAATAAAGCCAAAAGATTAAGGATAAAAGGGACAAATCTCTGATTGATGACCCCTCTGATGGACCAGAGAAGATAATAATGGGGATGTGGGTGGGGAGTAAATAATTGTAAGGTCACACAATACACATGCAATTAATTAAAGGTGTGTGTGGGGGGGGGGGATAATTACAAGCTGACCAAAACCACATGCTATTAATTATCAGGGGGTGTGGGGGGGGGGGGGGGGGGATAATTACAAGCTGACCAAAACCACATGCTATTAATTATCAGGGGGTGTGGGGGGGGGATAATTACAAGCTGACCAAAAGCACATGCTATTAATTATCAGGGGGTGTGGGGGTGGGGATAATTACAAGCTGACCAAAACCACATGCTATTAATTATCAGGGGGTGTGGGGGTGTGGGGGTGGGGATAATTACAAGCTGACCAAAACCACATGCTATTAATTATCAGGGGGTGTGGGGGTGCTGGGGGGGTGTGGGGGTGGGGATAATTACAAGCTGACCAAAACCACATGCTGATAATTACAAGCTGACCAAAAGCACATGCTATTAATTATCAGGGGGTGTGGGGGGGGGGATAATTACAAGCTGACCAAAAGCACATGCTATTAATTATCAAGGGGTGTGGGGGTGTGGGGGGGGGGGGATAATTACAAGCTGACCAAAAGCACATGCTATTAATTATCAGGGGGTGTGGGGGGGGGATAATTACAAGCTGACCAAAACCACATGCTATTAATTATCAGGGGGTGTGGGGGGGGGGATAATTACAAGCTGACCAAAACCACATGCTATTAATTATCAGGGGGTGTGGGGGGGGGGATAATTACAAGCTGACCAAAAGCACATGCTATTAATTATCAGGGGGTGTGGGGGTGGGGATAATTACAAGCTGACCAAAAGCACATGCTATTAATTATCAGGGGGTGTGGGGGTGTGGGGGGGGGGATAATTACAAGCTGACCAAAACCACATGCAATCAATTTAAAATTGAGGGTCAAGGGGGGTGAAAGGGGGGGTGAGTAAAGCTGTACAATGGAGCTGGTAAGATACATTTTTAACCAAAGAAAGTGACTAGGCTAGGGGTGTTTAGGGGGCCAAGCTTCCATGCTGGGGAGGTTGGTGCAAGCAAATATGCATGTGACCCACTAAATAATACATTCTTAAAGCTATTTCGATAAGTCAACCATAAAATACTAGACAAAAAAACAAAATCAAAAAAAATACAGGAATAGGGGACATTCATAGAATAGTCCTATCATGGTAATTAGCTAATGATGACATTGATGCACTACATTAGCAAACATACAAGACATAGGTAATTTTAAAAGAGAAGACTTACCTTAATGTATTCCTCCTGCAGGACGTGGATAATGGCAGAACAGGTCTCTGGAATAATGAGCCCCAGAGCCTGGGGGGAGATGCCTGTCGTGAACTTGAGGTCCTGCAAGCTTCTCCCCGTCGCCAAGTAACGCAACGTGGCGACTAGCCTCTGCTCCGCACTGATGGCTTGCCGCATGCAGGTATTCTGCCTGCTAATATAAGGGGACAGCGAAGCCAACAGACGGTGAAAAATGGGGTCCGTCATCCGGAGATAATTCCTGAAATCATCAGGATTATTCTCACGGATCTCACGGAGCAAAGGCATATGCGAGAATTGGTCACGCTGGCGCAACCAATTCTTGGTCCATGAACTCCTCCTCACCCTGTTCATGGACCGGGCTCGTGCCAAGGTGTTAACCGCAACACCGAGCCCCTGCACAGCACGAACTCGTTCCCGAGTACGTCCACACTCCATGGCTTCAAAACGGTCGGCTGATCAAACAAACAACTTAACAGAACGCACTGAAGAACAGCAAGGCCTATGAAGAACGACCTGAAAAACAGGAACGAGCGGACCAGAACGGCCTGAGAACAGGTAGGAACTGATCCACACGCACTGAAAGCCAGATACAAACCTCACAAGCACAAACTGAACGGCAGAAGCGAACGAATTAAGCAGAAGTCTGAGAAGCGCGAATCGTCTCTAACCAAACGTCAACTAACACGCGATACACACGAGATTAGCTGACGGGGCCCAAAGGGTGTCGTTTGGGATCTCGAGCTTCTTTTTTCTAGTCCCGTCGTACGTGCGTACGTCATCGCGTGAACCGCCGGACTTTTTGCGTGATCGTGTGTGGTCAAGTCCGTTCGCTTTTTAGTCCAGCGTACCTAGCGGGAAAGTCCAGCGGATTGTCCGCTGGACTTAGGTCCGCCGGGAAAAGTCCGTACGTGTGTACGAGGCATTATACACGCTTACTGGAATCGTTGGACCCGACTGTCAGCGATCAATCAAGCAGGGATTATCCCAATTGGAAGATGGACCGAACTGTCACAGGAATCCTGGAGAATTTGGGGTGCGCCCCGCTGGTCTCCCAGTGGTGTTAACCACGGAAGAAACCAATGGACAGGTTACAATCGATCCAATGTTGATATCCAATCGTGTAGATGGATCAAACAGCCGGAGGTGTCAATAAGAAATACAAAGAAAGAAGAAAAAATAGGGGCTCCAATGGTGCAGGTCAAAAAAGGTGGCTTAATTGATAAATACCGACATACATGAATAAAAGTGATCACAGTTCAATAAAAGCAATATGGGGAGTGGTGTACCTGGGCCTATTGTTTTACTTGTGGACTTATAATATATTCTTTCAAAATAGTTTCATCACTTTACCCTGAAGTATGTACATTATTTAGTGATTTATACATATTTAACTTTTTGATTTTTTTAGTGCTACACATTCACCTCCTTTGAACCAATGACCCTAGTGTTTCCAGGCAAAAGTGCTTACCTCTTAGTCACCGTGCCACAGATTTGATATAGATTTGGTATAGATTTTGAGGGGAACCAACCACTTTTTATTTGTGTTTAAGGCAACATTTTTTAACCACTTAAGGACTGGAAGATTTTCCCCCTTAATGATCAGGATATATTTGCAATACAGCACTGCCTCGATTTAACTGGCAATTGTGTGGTCGTGCGACGCAAAATTGACATCCTTTTTTTCCACAAATAGAGCTTTTCTTTTGGTGGTATTTGAACACCTCTGTGTTTTTAATTTTTTGCACTATTAACAAATAAAACTGCCAGATTTGAAAATATATATATATATATATATTTTTTTTTAACTTTTTACTATAATAAATATAAAAAATAAAATATATAAAGTCTAAATAAAGTAAATTAAAAAAAAACAAATTTCTTCAATAGTTTAGGCCAAGATGTATTCTTCTACATATTTTTGGTAAAAAAAAAATCACAAGTGTATATTGATAGGTTTGTTCAAAAATGATAGCGTCTACAAAATAGGGGATAGATTAATGGCATTTTTATTATAATTTTTTTTTTTTTTTTTACTAGTAATGGCGGTGATCAGCGATTTTTAGCGGGACTGCGACATTGTGGCAGACAGATTGGACACTTTTTTGGGACCAGTGTCATTTATACAGTGATCAGTGCTATAAAAATGCACTGATTACTGTATAAATGACACTGGCAGGGAAGGGGTTAACACTAGTGGTGATCAAGGGGTTAAATTTGTTCGCTGGGAGGTGTTTCTAACTGTGGGGGGTGGGGACTGACTGGGGGAGTAGAGAGAGATTGCTGTTCATAATCACTAGGAACATATGTTCTTTATCTACTCCCCTGTCAGAACGAGGATCTGTCTGTTTACATTGGCAGATCCCCATTCTGGCTCTCCATGGAGCGATCGCGGGTGGCCGGCGGACATCGCTGCCGCCGGCCACGCACATTAGCACTCCCGCCATGCTGCGCGTGCACCTGCTATAGTTGTAAAACGGACCGACGTACAGCTATGGCGATTCGTGGGAACCAGCCGACCAGTATAATGACGGAGGCTGGCCAGCAAGTGGTTAAACAATGAGAACTCTCCCTTTAAGAAAAAAAAAAAAAACAATGTGGAGTTTCCCTCAAAATTAATGCCAGACTTATATCCAGATGTGCAACCTGGTTAGCCAGAAAAGGGGGAGCAGCTAGTGTGCACCCCAACTCCTGAATCATATTAATCTACATGTCCTCAACATTAAGAGAGTGCATTACAAGTGGGGGCAGCAAAATCACCCCTTTGGGATGCAAATCCCCACATTCCTGGCCCAAAATGTATCTGCCACACCGCCCAGTTAAATGAGTAAGGGGTACATGGTTGCCCTTTTTACTGATTTACAAAAATTTTTTATAGAATATAAAAACAAACACATTGCACATTGTACAAGTCCAGGGTCGTTCATTTAGAGACATTAGTAATGTATTGCATCTTCCGGAGGTTTGGGCTGGTGGACCAGTTAATTAGCATTTTCACAGAACTGCAAACATCTAGGTTTAGGGTTTAGGTCAAACTCATAGTTGACCTTAACCAAAAGTTCATCCAAAGGGTTGAAAGGTAATTGCTAGTGGTACTGCCAGGCACTACTCTTCTTAGCGGGTACAGGGAAGCTACATCCCACACCACTTTATGTAGTATGGTAGTTTATGACACTGATAAAAATAAGTTACATCTCAAAAATACAGAATTAGGGATCAGTATTGTATTTGTATATTTATGTACATATGTAGGTATATGTTGTGAAATACACTAAACTTATATTACACAAACAATTACTTACATACAATGTAAGGTCTTTCATCCAAACCGTGGGTCATTACGCCAGCTCACATTTCTCCCCCTTGTGTAGAGAAGACTACTCAGACTGGTATTGAGGAGAATGAGGATGCAATGTGTTTGGAGATAGATGCTGGAGCTTGGTTCAGTGCACAGCAATGGGAATACTTCCTGGGTTATGTGTACTGAACCAATCAATTTACTACAGTCTCTCCTTCAGGCATTAGGGGGCTTTATATATGTGCAGTAAGCCCCGCCAGTCTTGACTCCTGTGTGCACTAGATCATAAGATTATGTTTTGTTTATCTGACCAACAACAGAACTGCAAAACTCGGACAAGTCCCTAAGGCATTAATGTCTCATGACATTATTGAAAAGAAAGCTTAGGAAAGTGGTAACTAGTTAATGTCACTCCTAAACATTGCATTGGCTGATATAAATGAGAAGATGCACGTTTTAATTTGGACAATAAATTTCAAGCTTTACGGATTACAGTCCTCATTTCCTAGAAGCCAGTAATTAATGTAGTTATATCTGCTTGTTAAAGTAGTATTAACAGTAAATTGGAATTAAATCAAACATTCAGTGCAGGTGTTTTACAGAAATCTAAAATTTCCCTTTACTGAGAAATGTTAAAAAACGGCTTCCATTAAAAGCTCAGTAAAAAAAGATTTCACTTAATTATTACTGTATAAGTCTAGTATAAATACTGCAATACAACACCATTAAATCAGTGTGAAGCACTATAGGGTGAATAATATGGGATCACATCAGCTGTAATTTGCTTCCTTATACACCCATTTGCCTTTTTCATGTTTATTTACAAATAAATACATACCATGTGTTCCACATTAAATGTATTTCATGTACCATTTATATAATTTGCCAAGGTTGTGAGAAATTGCATGTTGGATATATCAATTATATTGCTAGAATTGAGGGTTTCGTCTTTCATTTTTGGGATTTATGTGGGTTTTATTTTAGTGTACAAATTTGCTTTGACAAGAGCAGCATGATCTAGTGCATATATCCCTTGGTATTTGGAGATATCCAGTAATTCTGTCATCTTACATCAATAAAACATTGAACCAGTCAAATGTTATAAAACTATCTGTACATGCTGGTATATAAGAACAAAAATAAACTGATAAGAAACATAATTGTTTTTATTTTATCAGGGGAGCAGCTAGGACTGTCGGGCCTTTTGTGGAGATGTTGTGCTGAGCCCTAACTTACTCCCTGGGTATCACTTATTCAAATACACTTGGTATATGAGCTCCTGAGAAGCAATGTGAATGTCTTTGTTCCATAGCCAGGTGTAAAAATAGGGAGATGGGTAGGAATTAAGAGGGACAGTCTATGCTGTAGAACAGCAAATCCCAAGCATGCCTTAAAGTGGAACTTGCACTAAGAGGTAAGGTACACTTATTACATAAGGGTCCCTTTTCATACTAAATTGCCATATTAAAGTGTAAAAAAAAAACATACGGTAAGAAGTTAAATTGTGATCAAAGTTTTTTGTGATCCAAGTTAAAAACTCTGATAACAAAAAAAAATAAAAATAACTTCCACACTGCAGGAATTAAATGTTTGTTTAACTAGGGAATTAAAAATGAGGTTGTATTACTTACCTGACTCCCCAGTCAAGCAGGCTGTGTGACCAGTCTCCTACAGGCTCCTCTGTAAGCTGCTCCTGGCCACAGCTGCATGAATGCCCCCACAGCGCACAGTGTTAAAAGCCCTCGACTATACATGGTGATGCCAAGGCTTTGCTTGCAGAAGGGAGCTTCGGGGAGAAGAGGAGAGCAGCAGAGCCTGCTGGAGTGGGGATCCAGGTAAGTAATACAGTGTCTTCTGCAACCCTCATAAGTATTTAATCCTTTCGGTGCGGGGGAGAAGCAAGGATGGCTATTAGCATGCTATTCATAGAGTCATAGGTGCAACAACCATTCTCATATATTATACTGTGGTTACTTGTTCTGCCACAAGGTGGTAGTGTCATGTTTAATTTGTTTTTTCTTCTTTCAGAATCACATGGTTAGTAATTTCCTGTCTCTGTGTTCCTGTAATTTTCCAATAAAACAAGAAGGGCTCAGGTCAAAACACAAATATGGTGGCTACTAACAGCGTTTCATGAAAATCTTTAGATTTTAGATCTAACCTGAAAAAACAGAACATCCAGTCCTGGAAATGTAAAATGAAGATGCTGTTGATTAGAGAGTGGAAGTGTACAAGAGCCTAAACCAAATGTACCTAGAGATGGGTGTACAGAGAAAGATAAAAACTTTAGGTGCTAAGGGCAAACTGCAGGATTTGGAAAGCTAGAATGAATCAGCAAATAAGACAGGATAAACAACAAAAGGCCAGAAATTTTAAAGAAGCAATAAAAGATGCTTCAGATACTAAGTGTGCCTTTTACTCCAAAAAGGGCACCACATAATTTTCCATGTGGTGCCATAACTTTGGAACTACACGTCATATGACCAATGATAAAATTTGCTTCACACAGCTTAATCAAAGAAAGACAAAAAATACATTAACTAATGAACAGAATATGGTCAGAAGAAATATCCCTCTATCCCAAACAGTCACCAGAAAGATACCTATCCATGTGTATTATATGTTTCTTTTCTTGAAATGAACCTTCTGTCAGTGAATAAGTTCACCAAACAAGGATATTTAGTGACATTCAGAGATAACAGCTGTATTATCACAAAAGGAAACCACATACTAGCTATAGTTTACAATATTAATATCCCTAGATCTATGACTTAAAAAGTATTTATTTAGGTTAATCTTTCTTATATATTTATGTATATCCACATACACATCAAATGTACTGTATTTAAAGTTTTTTTTTGGGGCACATTTTAATCCAGAATTAAAAATATGCATCTCTTTATGGGTCAGTTCTACTTTACTGAGATTGTATATTCCCATCATTCTGTCTCCCTCCTTCTTTTTTTGTTTAAATTGGATCCTTCAGACGGCCCTACACCCTCTCCTTCCCTTCTTAATGTTTCCTGTGGGTGTTGGTAAAATTCATGCTAGTTGGAAGGAGGAACTAATGGACCCAGTCGTCTTCCTCTGAAGGGACGATTGCCCCGGTATCCCCCGAAAAACGCCCTAAAAAAGAGCATGGAGACCTAATGTTCCCCCACTCATCATAAAGGATAAGGGGATCTAATCTGTTATGAATGGGCACAGGATACTGATACTCATTAAGTATAAACGGTTACCTATACTGGGATCCTCCTCTAGGTCTAACTCCTCCTTGGGCCCCTCTGCCTCCCCTACCCGTAACATTGTGGGGCAAAAAAGAGGGCAAAAAAACTCTTTTATAAAAGCTATATAGAGGATTTATTCTTCATTTGGGAAAGAAACGAGGACTCTCTGCATGAATGTATGTTGGAACTTAATACCAATAGTACTAATATAAAGAAAAAAAAATAATGAACGAGTGTGGGACTTTAAATGAGGCAGGTTCAAACACAAATGGAATTAAAAAGTAGTAGTTTTAATGTACATAAGTTTCAAATTGCGCAAGGTTGCATACGTCAGACAGTCACTCAATGCATGTACAGGCATCTTAGAAATACATAGTATACATATCAATAAGGTATAAACACATAATTGCCATAACAGGGGAACAGTTTTGCAAGTTTCATAAATGTAGATCGTAATGTACATTGAAATTCATAAAAGTATAGATGGTAGTGTGAGGGGGCGTATCCTCACAAGCTCGACGCGTTTCGTCGGTTAGCCGACTCATCAGGAGCAGATAATGAATGTCTGTAAATAATAAGAGTTCTCAATCAAAAAAAGGAGAGGAGTGGCAAAAAACCCATGATATGGAAAATATATGTAAAAAAGTATATATAGAAAAACTGAAAGATGGTAAAGTCCACAAACTTACATCCCATTGGACACTGAACCCCAAAGAAACCCGATATGCAGAAGTCGCCACGTCAAGCCTCACCGGGAGCTGAGGTATACAGTACTGCCCACAGACAACGGGCCCACACTGGAGGATCCCCAACCAAGTAACAAGTAGTAAATTGAGTATTATGCCCAAATTTGGCAAGTAAATCTGTAAGATATTAAAGGAGTCTTGTATGATGATATATCCGGCAGCACTATCAAGCTAGAAACCATAAGTGAAGGAGCATGAAGAAGAGGAGAGCGACTAAAAGTATGTGGAAGATTGAAAAGTAAATAGAGACAAGGTGTAAGAGAACCAAGTGAGAGTGATGACAAAATGGTGGAAGAACGAGAAAAAATGAACAAGTAAAAGTGAGAAAAACAATCTAAAAGAAGATATGCCTGTAAAGCATACCTACACCTATAAGGGCGGTGTTAAAAGAAAGTGGATGTGAATTTGCAATGTGGAAAGTGAAGGAGTAAAAGATGTGAAGCTGTGACATATAGTATTACCTTGTAGTAGCCAAAGGAGGTTATGCAAGTGCAGTGGAGCGAGCAGTGCAAGCCGGTCATCTGAACAAGTGTGGGTGGGGACCTTCAGGTCTGCCAGTCATATAGGGCCGACAATACCTACGTCACGCAGGCGTGGTGATGGGCGGGGAGTGTCTGTCCGCCTAGGGCGCCAAACCTATTCCCGCCCTTGCACCAGCTGGATGTAAGATACCGCGAGACCAGAAGACGCCGATAAGGACGTCGCTGGTGCGGTATGTGCGTGACGCCGATGCGCACAAGGCCAGCCGTCCCCATGACACCCATCAAACACAAGGGCGGCAGGGGGCGGCGTCTGGCGCGGATCGCAGCTCCCAGGAAAAGGAAGACAAAGGCAACCCCAGCACACCAGGCATGAGGAACAGGATTCAATAGGGGCAAAAGGAATGTGGAACATAAATATAAAAACATTTTGAATCATGTATAGACACAACGTGTCATAAATTCAATTGAATAATACCTAACATCCAGAGGGTGGGGATCAAGTGATCCCATCTACCCTGAGGTGGGTATATGGACATGAAAGAGGTAGCTACATGCTGTCCAATGTGTTGGAGACTCTGCCTCCATCCCGGTTTCAACATACGACAAAAGAGGGGGGGAATGTATATCTCCATATACTGGGACTTTAAATGAAGCGCACAAGGAAAGGGGGGTAGTGCGCCTCCATCCCTATATTGAATTAAAAAATAATGAACGAGTGTGGGACTTTAAATGAGGCAGGTTCGAAACGCGTCGAGCTTGTGAGGATACGCCCCCTCACACTACCATCTATACTTTTATGAATTTCAATGTACATTACGATCTACATTTATGAAACTTGCAAAACTGTTCCCCTGTTATGGCAATTATGTGTTTATACCTTATTGATATGTATACTATGTATTTCTAAGATGCCTGTACATGCATTGAGTGACTGTCTGACGTATGCAACCTTGCGCAATTTGAAACTTATGTACATTAAAACTACTACTTTTTAATTCCATTTGTGTTTGAACCTGCCTCATTTAAAGTCCCACACTCGTTCATTATTTTTTAATTCAATATAGGGATGGAGGCGCACTACCCCCCTTTCCTTGTGCGCTTCATTTAAAGTCCCAGTATATGGAGATATACATTCCCCCCCTCTTTTGTCGTATGTTGAAACCGGGATGGAGGCAGAGTCTCCAACACATTGGACAGCATGTAGCTACCTCTTTCATGTCCATATACCCACCTCAGGGTAGATGGGATCACTTGATCCCCACCCTCTGGATGTTAGGTATTATTCAATTGAATTTATGACACGTTGTGTCTATACATGATTCAAAATGTTTTTATATTTATGTTCCACATTCCTTTTGCCCCTATTGGATCCTGTTCCTCATGCCTGGTGTGCTGGGGTTGCCTTTGTCTTCCTTTTCCTGGGAGCTGCGATCCGCGCCAGACGCCGCCCCCTGCCGCCCTTGTGTTTGATGGGTGTCATGGGGACGGCTGGCCTTGTGCGCATCGGCGTCACGCACATACCGCACCAGCGACGTCCTTATCGGCGTCTTCTGGTCTCGCGGTATCTTACATCCAGCTGGTGCAAGGGCGGGAATAGGTTTGGCGCCCTAGGCGGACAGACACTCCCCGCCCGTCACCACGCCTGCGTGACGTAGGTATTGTCGGCCCTATATGACTGGCAGACCTGAAGGTCCCCACCCACACTTGTTCAGATGACCGGCTTGCACTGCTCGCTCCACTGCACTTGCATAACCTCCTTTGGCTACTACAAGGTAATACTATATGTCACAGCTTCACATCTTTTACTCCTTCACTTTCCACATTGCAAATTCACATCCACTTTCTTTTAACACCGCCCTTATAGGTGTAGGTATGCTTTACAGGCATATCTTCTTTTAGATTGTTTTTCTCACTTTTACTTGTTCATTTTTTCTCGTTCTTCCACCATTTTGTCATCACTCTCACTTGGTTCTCTTACACCTTGTCTCTATTTACTTTTCAATCTTCCACATACTTTTAGTCGCTCTCCTCTTCTTCATGCTCCTTCACTTATGGTTTCTAGCTTGATAGTGCTGCCGGATATATCATCATACAAGACTCCTTTAATATCTTACAGATTTACTTGCCAAATTTGGGCATAATACTCAATTTACTACTTGTTACTTGGTTGGGGATCCTCCAGTGTGGGCCCGTTGTCTGTGGGCAGTACTGTATACCTCAGCTCCCGGTGAGGCTTGACGTGGCGACTTCTGCATATCGGGTTTCTTTGGGGTTCAGTGTCCAATGGGATGTAAGTTTGTGGACTTTACCATCTTTCAGTTTTTCTATATATACTTTTTTACATATATTTTCCATATCATGGGTTTTTTGCCACTCCTCTCCTTTTTTTGATTGAGAACTCTTATTATTTACAGACATTCATTATCTGCTCCTGATGAGTCGGCTAACCGACGAAACGCGTCGAGCTTGTGAGGATACGCCCCCTCACACTACCATCTATACTTTTATGAATTTCAATGTACATTACGATCTACATTTATGAAACTTGCAAAACTGTTCCCCTGTTATGGCAATTATGTGTTTATACCTTATTGATATGTATACTATGTATTTCTAAGATGCCTGTACATGCATTGAGTGACTGTCTGACGTATGCAACCTTGCGCAATTTGAAACTTATGTACATTAAAACTACTACTTTTTAATTCCATTTGTGTTTGAACCTGCCTCATTTAAAGTCCCACACTCGTTCATTATTTTTTAATTCAATATAGGGATGGAGGCGCACTACCCCCCTTTCCTTGTGCGCTTCATCTAAAGTCCCAGTATATGGAGATATACATTCCCCCCCTCTTTTGTCGTAATAGTAATAATATAAAACTAGAATACGAGTGGAATAAAGAACAGATCCACTACCAGGATGTGGGTGTTTTTAGACAGGTTTTTAGACAGGGAGAAATACCACGTGAAGTCTGCTTGATAGATAAAGAACGGCAGGGAAACTCCAAAAAGGAGTGGGGTTTTATTTCCAACTTCCATGCACAGTATAGAGAAATTGAAGGCATCTTAAAACGTCATTGGCATATTCTGTGTATGGACAATAATCCCTCCTTCATTTATCGAAAAGCCCCTAATTTTGGCGATAAGGTGGTTAAAAAAGTTTTAGAACCCCTCCACCCATGTTTTGGGATCGTACAGGTTTCTTTGCCTTTCTTTGCCTGTGTAAAGCGTGTTCTAAAATAAATAGTCAGACGAGGGGTTTGACAGAATTTACATCTACGGGTAATAATAGGACCTTTTCTGAAAATTTCTGAATTTATAATGTGTAGCACATCACATGTAGTATACGTTTTACAATGTCAATGTGGCTTGATGTTATTTAGGGCATATCAAGAGGACCCTTAAAAAAAAAGTATTTCAGAACACATTCATAATATTGAGATTGGTTTTAAATAACACAGAGTTTCTTTGCATTTTAAGAAATGCCACAATCAGGATCCATCTGGTTTAAAATTTTGGGGGGGGGGGGGGGGTGGATAGAATTCCCCCAATTTGAAGAGGGTCAAATTTAATAAGGGAGATATCCAAGAGAGAAACCAGATGAATAGATCTAATGTATACATTAATGCCTGGCGGTATGAATATAGAAATAGACATTAATTGTTTCATTAGCAATTACTAATTAGTTATAGTGAATATAATATATATATATATATAGTGAATATAACATATATATAATATATGTCTGGAACAATTAAATTACCTTTAGGTCGATTATAAAGTTTCTTTGAGAGTTTATCATAGGTAATTTTATGATTATGCTTTTATTATGTTTTATCATGTTATGAATTTAATATATGTGGGTTTAAATCAAGCTATATAATGCTGCCATTTATGTTAATTGTATTTGGAGTTGGGTATAGTGCGCTATGTCATATGAATTGACGAGGGCATATGCTCTGTTTTAATCATAAAGTTTCCCTCTTGTCTTGATGCAGAGAAGTTTCTGTGCAAGACATAGAGGGTAAAATTATCTGAATGATCTCTGGTGCGTGGAGATGATCAGTAGATGTGTGGAGACATCCCGATTAGTAGACGTTCGATATGGGCTATGAACAGTTAATGCTGTTCAATCAGTGGCTATATAAGTTGGTACGTCGTGTCATATAGCCACACCCTCAGATGATGTTGGGATGACGAAATGTGTCAGTGTGAGGCCATACAACGACCAACACTGACGTCAGCACGCCAATCGGAGATACCAGCAGCGCCAGAGAGCGGCGATGTGTGTGGTAGGAGACACCTGCAGGATTTCTATTGGTACACTGACTGGATACACTATATGCTTGTATATTTTAATTGTTTGTAAGTGTGATTCTTAAATGGGGGGAAGTTTGAATACAATAAAACTTTT